>JASDQU010374750.1:7530-58669 GCA_032191745.1 Picea mariana | reverse complement strand
AACAAGGGTGGAAAGCATGGGGGGGTAATCCAAGATCCCGAAGGAAATGAAGTTGTGAATTATTCTTGGGGACTTGGGAATGTATCAAACAATATGGACAAAGTCTATGCATTGTGGTGTGGGCTTACCATGGATGATGAAGGAATTTTAAAATTGTTGGTGATTGGAGACTAATTATTGGTAATTCAAGTTGTAAATGACCAAGGCGGTCCTTTTAACAACAAACTAAACTCAATATTAAGAGTCATAAAACATATTTCTCAAACCTTTGATCAAATTTGCTTCTTCCACATCAGAATGGGGTTGAATGCCAAAGCTTAATCATGGGAAAAAAAATCCAAGACCTTGCATCAAGGCTCATTGTGCAAGATGGGGTATTTTGTCTCTTACAATTTCCTTAGCTTGACGGGTGGGGGCGTAAATATTTTTGGGTCATACGCCTTCATGGTTTGAAAAGTGGGCTTCCCTTTCCCTTGGTGGTAGGTTTTATTTCAATCTTTCAAGTCACAACCAAATCCATGCATCAAGTAACAGTTGGCAGGATCGAGAGGACAACGGGAAGGTGGCCTCCCACACTCACACACACACTAAACATCCCCTCACATAAGCCTGTATTAACTCCACTTGTTGTGAGCACTCGGGAGTATATGTGATAATGGTTGGATGTGTGTTTCTCTATTTTTTGGTGTCCACGAAAGGAACGCTGGTGAATTATCCATCTAATTCTGCAGGAGAGGAGGAGAGATAGTTGGAGGTCAATGTGAGGGTGGGTTTGGATCTAGTGGACTCTGCATCAATGTGGGAAATTTATGTTTGCATCTCTAGTCATGACCTAGGGTCGAGTCTCAATTTGGTAGTTGTCATGTTAGTTGGGAAATTAAATGGTTGAGTGCGCCAACACTTTATCTTATGTTTATTTATCTTAATCTATCAGGAGGATACACCCTGAAGGTGCTATAAGGATTGGTCCCAACAATGTTCTAGTTCATGTGATTTTTAGGGTTTTAAACACAATGGATAGTCCTGAAATTAAGGAGATTCATATGGTTCTCAGACATGAATAAATTATCCGTGCCATGTGTTGACACGTAATGGGAAAACCCAGGGTTCAACATTAAATCACCAACAAAACCCTAAAGATATCAGCCCTTTTAGCAACACCCTAAAGCAAGTGAAGTCTCACCCGAGGTACCTATGGGCACTATAGGAACTAGGTTTCTGCAGTCATGAGGTGAAGGAAGGAATTCATTCTTACCAGTCTACTTAACATTCATTAATTATACCATTCATCATGTGCGCAGAACCATCATAGAAATTATTCATACTTATCATTCATTCACTAAGTGTGTGCAATAACCAAAACAATAAACAAACACATCGCAACAAAACACAAATACACTATAATTAACGTGGTTCACCCCAAATTGGGCTACATGTACAATGGTAGGATTCTTATATTATTATTCAACATCATTTCCTACAAAAGGTGTGCACTACACTCATACAAGATATCTCAGTTATAACCCACCTTACAGTTTGCACATACAGTGCACACTTAGTTCAAAAATTACTCATCCATAACATGCTCTCCCAAAAAACTTTAACTTGAAATCGAACTCTCTCTTTCGAACATACTTTCTACCCAAAACCCATACATATTTATACATTGATATTAGGGCTTAGCCCATTACAAAATGGACCAAGAGGCCTAACTAACTTCCTCTTTTCACGTGTGCTAACCCTTGAAAATTTGATAACTGCCTTCCTTTATTCTATGCATGTTACTCCTTAGTTTACTTGTCGTGTGGTTTTCTCATGCATAGTTCCCAAAACTGATCCCAAAATGTCCTGCTCCAACATGCCCCCAACACTTACATGTGGCTCATATCGAGCCACTTCGAGCCTTTTTCCACGTCTCCATGAACTTCTAGAATGTTTCCCTTACAGTCGCAAACTTTTTCTTTACTTGTGTTTCCTGCTGAAAACTTTCCTTTGTTGTCTCTGCAGTAATGGGTGTCTTCAGCTTCTCTGCATTCTCTTGCGCTGCCTACTTCACTATACCTTATGCAACTGCAAGTTCCTCTGTGACCCAGAACACTTCCTCCTACAACATCTTGATCTTTTGTGTGTGGGCATGTTGTTTTGTTCTCATTTGGTTTATGTCTAAGTACAACTTCCTATTCTGCATGATTGCAACCATATTTTGTGTTAGTGTCGAAGTGCTCGTTGTCTCTTTAAACTTTTGTGCCTCCTCCAGCATGGCATGTAAATTATTCCCTATTCCTTGCAACTTTGCATCTTATGTTATCTAATCCCATACATGTGTGCTTTCTTCATACAATTTGGCACACTCCTCTTCCAAACTCTTGATACTTTCTACTATTTCCGTCGCTATATTCTCTCTTTTCTCCCTTTCTTCGGGTGGAGTGTCTGGCATCGTGTGTGCCTCTAAGTCTATTATCTTTGTGCAGAATCCTTGAATGGCTTCGCTAATGTTTGACGCTTTTTCTTCCAGTGGAGTGTCAACTTCCATTGGTATCTCTGGAAAATTCGTGTACACTTCCCGCACTGTATTTTTCAACCTTCCTCCTCTTTGTTCAGCCTCATCTCACTCCACTGTAACTTTGTTGTATTCTATATGTAATGTCGCCTTATCATTTGTCACCTTAGTCAATTACATTATTTTTGACTCTATGCACAAATTTATCCCCTATGTAACACTTATCTACAAACTCTTTAATACATTCATTGACAACTGTGACAAGACTAAGTCAATATGGCTTAATTCTTGTGCTTGCTCCTACATCTCTGTCGAGGGGAATTCTAATGCTCATGTTGATAACTTCATTACTTTTCACTCTCCCAATGCTTTTGATGGATGAGAGATCGTCAATCTTGCCTCTGTACTCTTCGTTTGTTCTTCCTTTGTCCTTTGCTCTAGTGTTATCTTGGCTACTTCCAAAATATGACATGATGAATCTATATGATCTTGCACATATTTTTGTATCTCTTCTTGTTTTTGTGTCACACGCTGAAACACTACATCTATAACTTCCTTTACCTAATATTATATCTTTTCTAAGTCATCTTCTATCAACCTATATCATCTCGGAAACCACTACTTATCGGGGTCCCTCTTGGTTTGAATATACATGTGGTGTCTTCCTACTTTAAAACCCGCAATCCTCTTGTATGCTTCTACTACCTGTGGTAGTATGTGTGGTGTATCTTGAATGCTCTTCTAAATTACCTCTTTGTAAACATAGCATGTAATTTTATTATCCAACTATCTTTCCTTGTGCGTAGTATGCCCAAGTTTACATATCTCACTTCCAAACATTGTTTGTTCACAGCTCCCAGAAATTGAGTTTCCTCCGGCTCTCTCCAAGCATACAATGCAATCAATATCAACAACCATGCATAATGGAATTCTATTCCCTTATCTTGTGCCTCCTTGTAGTGCATCAAAAAATGGTTGAACGGGAACGTCGCCTAGTTCAATTGTACTCGTGTGACACACTTCTCAATTGTTTCTATTACACCTACTAGTACTTTATCTTTTTGAAATTTCCTAAATAGCTTACAATACAACACATGTGTAGTGAACCTAATTGTATCATCATTAATACTTACAACATCCAAATTGTACTCTCCTTTGAATGTGTCATACTTATCCTTCATTCTTTCTGCCAATGCATTCTCCTTCGACTTATCTGTGAATAATGGTAGTGGATCTTCCCCTATTGAAGGTAACCCAGTGATTTTCACGATGATTTAAGTGTCTATTGACATCGACTTATCCCACCATAAAAATCCTCCATGGACGCAATTGAGAAAAAACTTAACACAAATGTTTATCTCTACACTCCTACCAAAATGCAAAATGTCTAATAGATTCAAAATGGCTATTTTCTCCAGCCATATTTCCCATTCTTATGGTTCTACTATTACTTTCTGTGAATCCAGGGTGAGCTTTACATTTCTGTACTTATCCGGTGCCAACTTTGGAAACTTCTTTATATATGTCAAGTCATGGTATGCATACTTAATATTCCCTACTGCGCCTAACATATCGTCTTCCATGAGTATCCCTAGTGGGATCTCTGGTTCAACAATTTCATAATTCAGTTCCTTTGGTAGCTTAACTTGCTTCGTTGTTGGCTTCCTTGGCGGCACATAATCCTTCGTAAAGTTGATTGGGCTTGGCCCTGCATTGTTGCTCCAGGAGTTTCCTTGAATACAGGTATCAATGTCTCCCTTGTGCGTTGTTTCTTCTGCTATGATGAAGCTTCTATTATCTTCAATGGTGCCAATGTACTCTACAACTAACTCACGTCTACAACTTTCTTTCTTCTCTCTATTAAATTCGCTTGGCTCATTCTATCTCTATGAAATGCTCGAACAACAATAAACTTTCCTTGTCGACCCTTCATCTTCTTTTATAGCTTGTTGCTAGTTGTTTTTATTCTTGTTCACACCCAAAAATATATTCTAATCCACTTGCATTTGCATTCAATCCTTTCCCTAACTCTTCATTAACTTCATATCCCCTGGTGGATTAGATGCTATATTTTTCATCCTGTCAAAATCCTCTTATCGTTTTCATTTATGATTACGTGGCTCTACTACCTCATCATCATGTTTACTCTTTAATGTTTGTCCTGTCATGTATGTTATCTTTTGTGTTTCTCACCTTCTACACATATTTCTATCATGAGTGCATCCTCCTTCCTGCACACGATTTCTTCTTCTTTTGTACATGTCTGCAACATTTTCAGGTTTCTCTCCTTACTTAGTTTGAACAATACCTTATACATAACTTCAACCTTCTGTCTCTTAACTCAAACGCTTTTTTTCTTCTTTTATATTTATTTTTCTTCTATAGTACACTATAATACATATACTATGGTGCACATACTGCATGCTCAAACTAGTGTGTGGAAGCACAGTTGTCCCTATACAATTTCAGCTGACTACCTTTAACTGGTCCTTCCACAACTTCCTCATTCATTTTTTTCAACTGGAAAACACTTACTTATGTCACAAATATGATCACATATGGACCTTACCAATGCATCTAAAACTTTCCAGGGTGTTGCAAATACATGTTCTCATAAAGAAAAACTAATTCTCCTATCTAGAACTTCTTTTGTTTAATGTGTCGGTCATGCTAAGATTTCTTGAAACTCCTCTATCAAAGTTGCAATCGTCTTATCCATAAAATGAGTTCCATGATCACTCATAAGTATTCTAGAGCATCCAAACCTTGTAACTATGGTTTCAAACAAAAATCATGAAGTTGTCTTTGTGTTGTAATCTTTGACTGGTTCCACTTCATCCCATATGGTCAAGTAATTTGTCGTAGTAATGATGTATTTGGCTCCTAACCTCTTTGTTGGTTGATTAATTGGTACAAAAAAATCAATGGACCATTTATCAAAAGATTATAATGTCACTTGCAGTACTAACAACATCTCATCTCTCCTTGAAGGCTTCCCAAGTCTCTGATAAACATCACAGGTCTGACGAAATTCTTCTGCATCCTTATGAAGGGTTGGTCACCATATTCCTACGGGAAAAATATTCTCAAATGTATATTTTCCTGCATAATGACCTCCTACAACCCCTTCATGTGCCTATGAAAATATCATATGTGTTTCATGCTCCAATACACATCGTCACGGAATACCATGTGTGCCTAACTCGTACAAATTCCATGATATAATTTGATAGTCTAATGCCTTCACTACTAATTTTTTCTTCTATGAAACTGTAAACTTAGGTGGGGCCACTCCTGTGCTCAATAAATGGACTATATCTGTAAAATAGTCATCAACCATTTTTTTTGCAAATAAGTGTGCATATGGAAAATTGTCATCCAAATTGTCTGTGTCTTCCCATGATAGTATGTGTGATAAGTGATCGGGTCCTCAATTAATTTTTTCTGGTTTCAAAATTACTTCAAAGTCATATTCCTGAAACAATAATATCCATATGCATATTGTCTCCCCCAACATTGGCTTATTAACTAGGTATCTCAATGCAGAATGATTTGTATACACCTTAAAGTGTGAACCCAACAAATAATGTCTAAACTTTTGCAATGCATACACCATTGTTAATCCTTCACGTTTTGTAGTAGTATAGTTATGTTCTATAGTTGACAACTTCCTACTTGCAAATGCAATGCGATGATCTATATCTTCTTCTCCTGGTTAAGATAACACTACACTTAAATATGTAGATGATGCATCTACATGAACGTGAAACTCCTTCTTCCAATATGGAAATATCAAAATTGGCGTGGTAACCAATTTCTATTTCAAAGTATCTAAAACTTTATGAAATTCCTTGTTCCATTGAAACTTGTTCTCCTTCTTTAGTAATATTTCCATCGGGGCTAAGATCTATGCATATCCCCTAACTAACTTTCTATAATACCCCGTATGACCCAATGTTGCTCATCACTGACGCACTAAACTAGGTGGTAATAAATAAAAAATTACAGCAATCTTAGTTGGATCCACCAACATTCCTTGATTACACACTACATGGCCCAGTAAGATACCAAACGACGCACATAAAATGAACTTCTTCAAATTCAAATATATCCAAAACTTCCTACATCTATCGAACATCAAGCACAAAGTCTTAACATGATATTTCAACAATCTAAACACCATCCAGTCATCAAAGTATACTTCTAATAACTTATGAATAAATTCTTTAAATGTTGCTACAACCACTCTAGAGAATATTGATGGTGCATTCTTCAATCCAAAAGGCATCACTGTGTACTCATAACATCCCCATCCTATCATAAATGTAGTCTTATATGTATATCCTAGGAAAGATTGATTTGATGATACCCTAAAAATCCATCAATGAATGAATAATTTTCTTGTCCTTCCATATTCTCAAACACTTCATCTATAAACAGATTTGGAAATGGATCATGTAAGCAAGAATCATTTAATTTCCTCATATCTACACAAATTTTTATCCCTCATGTCTTCTTATCCTGAACCACCATTGGACTAATCCACTCTGATGTTGCGATAGGTTCAATAATTCCAGCTTCCAACATCCTATTTATCTTCGCTTTCACTTTTTTCTTATACATTAGGTTCAATTTGTATGGTCTCTGCTTCACTAGCTTAGAATCTAGTTTCAAGGGGATCTTAATCTCTCCTAACTCCCCAACAATCCCTTTCATCTCTGAAAATGTGGTCGAAAATAGGTCATGTTATTCATGCAATAAATTGGTTATCTTCTCAACGGTTTCATCATTATAATAGTCTCTATGTTCACAAACTTGGTCTTATATTTGGTACCAATATTTATTTTGCACATTCTCAATGGCTTTGTATATATGGTCGATTCAAGCTCTGGACCTTCTACTGTGCATTCTCCTTCAATTCCAGGTATTTTCACATTTCTTGAATCTTCATCCTCCGAGTCTTCTTCAGCAACATTATAACAGTGTAAAACTTCTTCAATTGTCACAGTAGATCTATGTGCGATACATACAAGTACTAGTTCTATTGAATCTTCTGATGTAAAAATATTCTCCTTGATAACCTGCAAGGGTGAGTCAATCAAGGAGCATCATCTTCAAAACTAAAAGTTACCTTGAAATTTTGAGTTAATTCTTCCCAATATGTAGTTTCTCTGCCCACTTATAGTTCTAAATACCAATTTTTTTGGGATTGTGTCCAAGGTGTGTACAAACAAGTGTGTCCATTATTTTCTAGGTGCATTACTCCATGTTGCAATGAATTGTGTAAAATGCTCCATTGGACAGCTCAATCATGTATACTTTTGCATAGTATATTTATTCTTTGTCCCAAACCTGGCCTGTAATATCTTTTTGCACTGCTTCCAATCTCTTATTCCATCCTTATGTGCAACCCACCATCTTTCTGGGGTCGCTTTCAGTGTGATGTATAAAACTGGTAATATTTGTTGATCTGATATTTGAAATTCAAATTCTCTTATAAAATAAACTACATCAGTTAGTATGTCATACCTCAATTCCAATCCATCACAATGCACATATAATCTGAGCACATTTCCTTGAGACACTTCATGCGATCTCTACTGCCAATTATCCAAAGATTCTTCTTAATATGATTTGCATTAACTAATAATTCTCCAACTAATTACACCATCAGCTATAGGATTCTCATAATTGTCCATCTGCATGGTCATATTATATAGGTTATCAAGATCTTTTCTCTTTATTGGTTCTACATATCTTCTTCCTTCAGTAGGATCCTACGGCGCAGTAACCTTCAAGTATTCTACTTCAAATATCATATGTATCTTCTCCATATCAATGATAGTATGGTTTTCAAATGCCCAATCAAGTCCAAGTAGTGTTGGGTAAGGGGTGTTACCATACACTATCTCGGTCACTTCAAAATCATCCAAGGTGCGCTCTCCATCAATACTAACACTTATCCCTATCAGCCTTCCAATTGGAACAATATTATGTTGATTTTATAACGTCAATTGAATCAGTGACCAAATCAACTTTGGCTTACCCATCATTTCCTAGGTCTCTTCGGAATGACATTCACATCAAAACCTAGATCCAAAATAATATTGTCCTTGTTGTAGTATCCTATCTGCGCATTGAGTCAAAAGTCCTTATTTGTTAGTTTATTACGGTGCACCTGGTTAAATACTTGGTGTGAGAAAGGTATCTCTTTATCTTGTGCGCAAAGGTCGATCATTCTATGCAGCATACTCAAAGCAGACTCATCCTTCATTAGTTCTAAACAACCTTTTAGAAAACTTTTCAAAGTGCTTATCTTTTCAACTTGCCTTTATGACTAGTCATAAACTGGCGGCATATCATACACTGGCGGCCTGTCATACAAATTTGGTGTTGGCTCTAATCTTTGTGTGGATTGTAAGACCCAAGGTTCAGTTTATCTACCGAAAAAAAAACCCACTAGACATTGGCCCCTTCGGCATCACCTACTTGCATAGATGAAGTCTCACTCGAGGTATCTATTAGGACCGCGAGAACAAGGATTCTGTATTAGTAAAGGAATGGGAGGAAAATATTTGGTTCTTTATTCCTTATTATGTTGTGCGCATAACTTCATTTTGTCTAGTTATTAACTTACACTTGATTTAGATTCCTATACTAAGAATATCCCATATTACTACATAGTTTTGTTACTATGACATTCATGAATCATTGCACCATACTTAACTATCATACGAAGTTATTCTATGATGCATGCAAATAGTATCCATAATCAAACACAGAAAAATAGACAACACATGATTTCGTAATCTCTCTTTAACATTCCTTTATTCATTCTTCACATCCATCGACTTCTACATTCAAGAACTCTAGAACTCATTATCAATATGCAATTAACAGACTATAACATAATCTAATCTATGATAACCAAACTTCATCATAACAACACCTAACTGAACCCCTAATCTCCCAACCCGTTACATATTTATACAGAAGGCTAGTGCTAAAACCATAATCTATTCATCCCAAAAATTTCCCATTACAATGCATGGTCAGCTCAGTTAACTAGTTGTTCGACGAATTTCTATTGCTTTTCAACCTTCATGTTGTTTTTCTTTTGTTCTTATATTTCTAGAATGTCGGGTTGTAATCATCTTGTTATGATTTATTTACTTTCTTTTATTCTTCTGACTTTATTCTTCGAGTTGTGCATTATCTTATTTCCATGCACTTTCCTCCTTTTGCACACTTTTTTGCTAGATGCACCTCAGTTGCGTGCTCTCTAGATTTCCTTCTTCCTCCGTGCATTTTTCCTATACTTAGGATTCATCCTAAAATCATTATCAAAAATTGCAAAAATTATTTTCAATATTTCCTATCCAACATGCCCCCAACACTCACTTGTGGCTTGTCCCAAGCCACTCAGGCCTGTTACCTGCTCTTCCATGCTAAAATGAAGTTTTGAGGGGAAGTATTTTCTTCCTCCACATCTTTAATTATTTCAGCCTATGTTGTTGTTATCTCCTCTGCTCCCTACGCGGCTAAATTTGTAAGTTTGTCCTCTACTTCAATCACTTATTTCTTGACCTTACCCTGCACCATGGCCAATTATACAATTATCCACACTACCTCTTCTTGTATTGGTCCCAGTCTCTATTGAAGGATATTTTGTTGATCCTTCATTCTCTCCACTTCAACCTGTGCCTACCGTTGAGCCAGAATGGTTGACATGTGCTCTACTGGTGGTAGTGTAGTCGCCCTTTCTGCTACCTGTTGCACTTGTTCTTATGCTTCTCTTAGCTTGGCCTCTATGACCTTCATCTCCGATTATTCTATCAACTTTTTCCACACCTTCTCATTCTCCTCACAATTTGTTTCCAATTCACCCTCAATCTTCTTAATGTTCACAACTGTTATGGTTTTCATTCTCTCTCTTCCTCCGTGCATCTCTGTTGGCGATCGTGGCATGCTCCTTATCTTTAAGTATTCTATCCATGATCGGAAGCCCTTAATTACTTCATTTATCATCTACATTTGTTCCTCTATAGTCGCTTCAACTACTAGGGGGACTTTTGGAATTTCCTTATATAACTTTTGTACTATTTCTTGAGTCTTTTGTGCCATCCCCTCAACCTCATCCTTTTCCTTTAATTTTGTCTTAGCTCTCTCCTCATCCTCATCTTTGTTCTTCAAAACCTCTTCTACTTTTCCTTCAACTTCCCTCTTATATTGCAGTGTTGTTTCATACTTATCTTGTAATTGGGCTCGTTCATCCCTTATTCTTTCTAACTCACTGTGTTCTTCCTCTCCTCTATTTCTGATTTATTTCAGTAGTCTTACTTGCAAGTCCTGTAACTTTTGCATGGACATCCTTGAGATGACTATATTTATATGGCCCGATGCATTTTCTTGCTCATGCAACTCACCCATTGGAAACTCCAGTGTGTTTTTATCAATTTGTAAGGTTATATTCCCTAATGTCAGTTATGTCATGGTTGGTTGCACGCTTTCTACTTCTCTCCCTATCCCTATTGTCGGTTCTTCTTTGGGCCTGTGCTCCTTCATAAGGTTTGCAGCTTCCAGCATTTGTTCAAGTACTCCCAGTTGGTCCTGTACTTTCTTTTGTTGTGCTTCTTGCTTCTTTGTTGCTTCCTCCCATATATCTTCTTTAGTATCCCATATCTGGTAACCAATTATGTCATATTTTATATATTAACTAATGATGATATATTAACCAATTCTGTCCTATTTGTTCTTCCCCCTTATATTTCATCTTTAGTCCTTCTTCAGGGACCATCGATGTGCCAAGAAGATCGCCTACTCCATTCATCTAATATTTTCCTTGGTCTTCACCCATCTCCTCATCACTCTTGTCTTGTTCATCCTCCACTTATGAGAGCCTTTTTTTTTTCTGTTGGACTCTTCCAAACTTCCCCCTAGTCATTGACTATCAAATTCACGTCTTCCATCATCTACCTATAATTGGTTTCCAACCATTTCCATTTTGGATCCTTATTAACTTGCAGGTACATATGGTGCATGCCAACTCTAAATTGGGAATTATCCTTGTATGTTGTTATTGTTTCTTCTTATATGTTCGGTGTGTGTGAAACAGAATAGGTGATCTTCTCCAAGTAGGTAAAAAATATGGTGTTATTTTTGGTCTATCTTTGTTTAATTGGTCAATTCCATAAATTGGTATATCTTGCAGACATATTGTTGCTACCTGAAGTGTGCATGTGTTGGTAATACATAGGTTCTTTCCACCCAACTAGCGCAATGAGGATGATCAACCAAGTGTAATGAAATTCAACACCCTTTTCCTGGGCCTCTGTGCAATCCTGTAAAAATTTGTTAACCAAAAAGGTAGCCCAGTTCATCTGAAATACTTCCATATATTTCTCTACGATTGCAATGATGGAAGCCAGTACTTCATCTTTGCGACATTTTCGCAACATTTTGCATGAAAATATGTGCATCACAAACTTCACATTCTTATCGTTGATGTTGTTAATATCCAGGCCCCTCTTTCCACTGAATGTCTCAAATTTGTCCTTCATTGATTCGAAGAGGTCTCACTCTCCCACCTTGTTGAAAAACAGTCATGGGTCTTCTCCTGATTTGGGAAATCTTGTAATACGTGCAATAAATGCAGTATCGATCAATATTGGGGTATCGAGCCAAAGTGTTCCCCATGAACACAACTTAATAATACCTTCACACATGCATTGATCTTTGTACTCCTTCTGAAATGCGGAATGTTAAATAGGTTCAATATTCCTTCCTTTTGCAACCCTGACACCCACTCATGTGGCTCAACCAGGATTTCTCCTATTCCTAGGATGCTCCTTGTGCGCAAATACTGATCCTTGGACAAGTCATGGAATTTATGTGCATCCATGATATCGTGGTCCATAAACTTAAGGTTGGAAATATTCTTGAGCATATCTTTGTCGCTACTTACACCATTCGAAACTGGTTCTACTGGCACTGGGTACTTTGCATTGGCTGGTAGATTTATCGATGGCACGTCATCCATCCTTGGTGGTAAGTATTATCTATGAAACTTTGTTGGTGGCATTGAAGACAAAGATATAGCTACCTCCTCGACCTCAGGTGATGCTACTGGTTGTTTCACTTTTTTCTCACTGCTGCAGACGGTCCTCCAACTCTCAGTGGTGCCATTTGTTTCCTATGACTGGTTCCTGGACTTTTCCCTACATCTCTTCATGGGTTGTTGTAGCTCAACTCCAGTGGCTCAGATCTATTCTCCAATTCACTCTAGTTCACTCTATTTTCTCCCACTCTCATGTAACAATGGTTTAGACTTAACTACTTCCTGCTTATTTTGTTCTTTCGAGCCAACTGTACCTATCTCACCCTGTCTTAACTTCCTTTTCCAATCCATCACCGTGGTTGATGAAGTGTTTAACTAAATTATTATTTATTACTAAATCCTCCATGTGATTTTTCCCTCATATTGTTGATCTGTCATGATTTCCGATAGCTTTTACCACTTAAGACTTAGTCAACGCTTTTATGACTTGTCACTCCCACTACATAACCATCATTTATGTGCTTTAATTCTTTTAGCGGTCTTTTCATTTCAAAATTGTGCACTAGTTCATTGTTTCTTTATCTATACGCTTTGCATTCTATCTCATATGTGTCTTATCTCCTAGCTTGGCACAATGTTATTCTAATGTGTGATGACCATTCATTTTGTGCAAGTTCTTATGCCTTGGTACTCGAACACTCTTTTTTTTTCCCTATATCTACTTTTCATTTTTTTTTTCCTTATTTTTCTTTCCTACTATGATACAACTACTATAATACATGTGTTATGGTGCAACCCAAATTACTGTGCATCTTGTCAACGATATCTATAGAGTTTCATCCAGATTCTATTCACCATTCCCTTCAAGACTTCTCCATTCAATGTTTCCAACTGCACAACACCTGTCTATGTTAGTTGATGAATCACATAAGGTCCTAACTAGTGCATTCTAAACTTCCCTGGATGTTGCATATACTTTTTTTCATAGAGTAGTACCAGATCTCCTACTTAAAACTTCTTTTATTTAATGTGTCGATCATGCTAGGCCTTCTCTTTGGATTTCTGAACTTGCTGATGGAATCCTGCAACAAATCGATCCTCCTAAAGATTTACTAACTATGCCAACCTCTCCTCTATTGCACCAGCATCTATTAGCTCTGTGATTGCTGCAATATGCGGGCTAGGCAGAATAAACTCCATTGGAATTACTGCTTCTTTCCCATAGACCAACCTGAAAGGTGTTTGTCCTATTAACTTCTTACTTGTAGTCATGTAAGCCCATAATACTGTAGGAATTATTAAGTCCCAATCGTCTCTCCCTACATTGCAAATATTTGTCAAGGCATTCTCCAAGATCTTATTAAAATCTTCCATGGTTCCATTGGCCTGAGGGTGATATGGGGTAATGTTTTAATGATGAATTTGGAACTCCTCAGTCAATGGTACAATTGTTTTGTTTATAAAGTATGTACCTCGATCACTGAGTAATATGTGTGGACATCCAAACCTTGTGACTACAGTTTCGAACAAAAACTGTGCAGCAATTTCTGCAGTACAGTCTCTAATTGGGGTTGCTTCTGCCCACCTTGTCAAATAATCTATCACAGTGGTGATGTACCTTTCCCCTTATATTCTTTCTTGTGGGTTGATTTTCCCCACAAATTATATGGTCCATTTCTCAAATGCTTGCAATGTAAACTATAGATTCAAAGAAATTATGTCCCTCCTAGATGGTTTTCCCACTCTTTGGCATACATCGCATGACTGATAGTATTCCTTTGCATCCTTGTGAAGTGTAGGCCACCAAAGCCCTGTGCACAAATTATTCTGTGTAGTTATTCTCCCTACATAAATTCCTCCAGTAATTCCATCATGTTCTTCTTCAAGTGTCATCGGCCTTTCATTCTCCATCACACAACATTCCGGTATTCCATTTTCACCCATATTGTATAAATTCCTTGCAATCAACTAATAATTTGTTGCTTTCACTACCAGTTGTTTCTTCTGTTCTATAGAAATATCGGATGGAGCCATGCCTGTGTTTAGAAACTGTATGATTTCCAAGAAATAATCATCCTCCATCCTTACTGCAAATAACTGTGCATATGGGAAGATTTCATCTAAATTTCTTGCATCTTCTTTGGACAATATGCATGATAGATGATATGGTCATGCATCTAGCTTCTCTGGTTTCACTATGACTTCAAAGTCATATTCTTGAAATAATAATAGCCACCTGCATATTCTCCTCCCCAACAGTGGCTTGTTGACTAAGTATTTTAATGTAGAATGGTCTATATAAATATTAAAGTGATACCCCAATAGATAATGCTTGAATTTTGGTAGTGCATAGACCATTTCCAATCCTTCTTGTTATGTGGTTGTATAGTTATTCTCTACTATAGATAACTTCCTTCTTACAAAATCAATTGGTTGATCTATGTCTCCTTCCCATGGTTGGGATAGTACTGTGCCCAACGTTATGGATGATTCATCCATGTGGACATTAAACTCCTTATTCCAATATAGAAAAATTGAAATTAGTGCGGTCACCAACTTCTATTTCAGAGTGTCCAACCCCCTCTGACAGTCTTCATTCCATTCAAACTTTGCTTCCTTATTTAGTAACTTTTCCATAGGTGTTGTGATATGTTCATATCCCTTGATAAATTTCCTATAATAACCCAATGTTTCCCTCAACTGTCTCACTGATGTAGGTGGTTCTAACTCCAGAATGAATGTGATCTTAGCTGGATATACCAATAGTCCTTGTTTTCACACTACATGTCCCAACAGAATTCCAAACAATGCGTAAAAAATGCACTTCTTCAAGTTCAGCGAAATATGACATTGCCTACATCGATCCAAAATTATCCTAACTTCTATATGATCCTTTAGTAGACTTAACATCGTCTAATCATAGAAGTATACTTCTAGGAACTTATGGATGAACTCCTTGAATGTTGCAACCACTACCCTAGAAAACATCACAAGGGAATTCTTTAATACAAAGGGAATAATTGTATACTGATAACTTCCCCATTCTGCAAAAAAAGTGGCCTTGTTTCGATCCTCCTGTTTGATTCTTATTTGATGGTACCTAGAGAATCCATCTATGAAAGAGTAAGTTTCATAGCCTCCTACATTCTCAAGTACCTCATCCGTGAATGGTATTGGAAATGGGTCATGTAAGCATGCATCATTCAAATTCCTTAGATCTATGCAGATCTTGATTCCTCGTGTCTTCTTATCCTGCACCATCATTGGACTGATCCACTCAGATTATTCTACAGATTCAATGATTCATGTATCCAACATCCTATATATTTCATATTTTACCTTCTCCTTGTACCTCGGGTTTATCCTGTAAGGCATCTGGCACACTGGCTTAGCTCCTAATTTTAGTGGGATCTTCATCTCTCTTAAGTATCCCGCTATTCCCTTCATCTCTGAAAAAGTCGTTGGAAATAGGTCCTGGTATTCTCACAATAAGTTTGCAATCTTCTCAATTGTCTCCTCACTCCAATAATCTCCTATCTGCACAAACTTGGGATTCTATTTCATCCCAATGTTTACCTTTAGCGTATTTATAGGTTTTGTATAAGATTCGAGCTACGACATGTTATCCTTCTGTCTCAAGTACTTGTACCTTCCTATGATCCTCTTCACCATACTCTTCCTTGACTACATTATATCACTCTGGTAGATCACGGATAGTCATATTGGCTATGTGTGCACTGCATAGTGGTACTACCTCCTTTGTCTCTTCTTCCAAGAAGATCTTCGTTTGAGTCTTATGTGGCATTGCATCTATGGATGGAGTTTCATGTTCAAATGTAAATGTGATCCTGAACCTATAGATCATTTCCTCCCATATTTTTGTCTCCCTCTGCATTTCCAAATCCAAGTACTAGTTCATCAGCATTGTGTCATGTGTGTGTATAAATATGTATGTCCACTCTGTCTCTGGTACTGAACTCCATAAATCCCTGCACTATTCCACATGTCCTGCTGGTTCACTCTCCCATGTATACTTCTATGCAATTTTTTCTTCCTCAATGCCAAACATTATTTGCATTAGTCTATTGCACTATGACCCGTATTTCATTCCCTCTCTTTGTTCATCCCACTGTCTGGTTGGAGTCACTTTTAATACAACATCTAGTGCTAACAGCCTTTTTTGTTAGGGTACCTATAAATCAAATTCTTTTACAAACATACTTATATCAGTTAATCGATCATACTTGGGAAAATCACATAGCTGTGTTCCAATCTAGCACAAGGATTCGGTGCTCTTGTCCCAAAATATTGTGTGAATGTTGGGAGTTTGTCCTTGTGGTGGCCTTTAGTCCTACATTTTGTACACCATACTTGCTCACATTTCTACTTTCCCTTTTTCATTTCTCTCCAGTTGAATTGTCAATGCATCCAACTTCATCTGAACTTTCATCATTACTCCATTATCTCCCACTAGAGATGACTCCAGTTTCATTGCAATATCTAGTTCCTCGAGTTGCGACGCAACCTTCTTCTGGATCAATGGCCTATGAATGTGTGGGATATAGAAAGTTAATCTACCCATCAAATCCTTAAATTTATGGTCGTAATATTGTAACAACTTTGTTTGTACTTGTTTGATCTCCTTCAATTATGTGATGTACTGTGACTTTGAATTTGGATTCTTTAAATCCTTCAATAGTGATTTCTTAATCTCTTCCAAATTCCCCTCTTTTCCTGTAGGCATGGTGCTCTATAACTTCATATACCATACTAGCACACAACCTCTAAATTTTTTCGCTAACTGCACAATCTTCACAACTTCATCCTGTACGTTCTTTGCGGCCCAAATCATCTCGCAAACAAACAAGTGTTGTTCCAGGTCCTCTGACCCAATTCCTTAGAACTCAGGAAACCTAATAGTATTATCCACCCTGGCCATGTTGTTCGGTGAAGTCCCTCCTCTTGGTGATGCTATTTGACTCTGATTTTGACTCTGCGCACTACTTCCACTATTTTGACTACTATTACTCGGTCCTCCTAAGCTAACTACAATTTCTTTTGAAAAATATTGAAATTTTGGTACTGATTGTGGTGACACACATGGGGTCATGGATTAGGCACATGATCGTTTCTGAGTAGGACTTTTTGGCTCTTCTATTATAGGAATGGACTAGAACTCCTATTCTTCTCCTCCTAGGTATGGTACTTCCACGATTTGGACTAGTGTAAAATGTTCTCTCCCCTTTGGCTCACTACGCAGCTCTCCTTTCTCAGCCTCAGTATTTTTCCTCTTTTACCTCCTCCCTTTATGCAACTCTCCAAACTCATATCCTTTCTTTGTTATATATTCTTCTTGCATCCTTAGTCCATCCCTTCCTCTTTCATTACTTCCTTCCTTCTCTCATACGATCCTCTTGTCATCCTCCGGTTCCCCTATGTGTGTGAACCCCTTAGCAATCGAATTTCATTACCATCACATGATTTTCACACAAAAACATATTTATCCATGTACCTAATGATTTCAAGAACCTCTCACGTGGACCTTTGAAAATGTCCCTTTCTGTGACACTGTATGACTAAATTCAATCTACTACAAACTCTGTAACATAACTTCCTAGTATGTTATCCAACCAAAAATCAACAACTCAAGTTGTTGGGTTAACGAATTCAGTTGTCTTACCAATTAGGGAGTCTAATTCCTCGGCACTGCGGTGTTGTACCTTCCAATTTTCTCCACTACTATTTCTAGTCACTCTTTTAGAATAACAGGAAATTCGCCAAAGAAGGTTTCATGTAGATCTGTGAACATGTACCTTTACAGCCATTGTTTGTCACTCATTCGAGGGTTTTTTTTCTCTTGTCCTGAAAATTTTTGGTCCTTCCTTTCCAACCATTCTAATATCTCCTTCTTAGTTGGCCTCCAAAAATCCCCTTAATCACAAAGTCTTGGTCCCGTCAACAGAACCATTTGTTGGCGCTAATCTTTGTGTTGGTTTTAAGGCTGAAGGTTCGGTTTATATATGAACAACAAAAACCACCATACACTAGACCCTTCGGCATCACCTACTTGCACAGATGAAGTCTCACTCGAGGTATCTATTGGGAATGCGAGAACCAGGCTTCTGTAGTAGTAAGGGAATGGGAGGAAAACATTTGGTTCTGTATTCCTTATTGTGTTGTGTGCATAACTTTGTTCTGTTCAGTTATTAACTTACACATGATTTAGATTCCTATACTTATCATATTCCATATTACTGCATAGATTTGTTACTGTCACAGTTGTAAATCATTGCACCATACTTAACTATCATATGAATTTATTCTATGATGCATGCAAATAGTATCCATAATCAAACACAGAAAAACAAACAACATAGGATTTGGTAATCTCTTTTTAACATTCCTTTATTCATTATTCTCATCCATCAACTTCTACATTCAAGAACTCTAGAACTCGGTATCAATCCACAATTAATAAACTATAACATAACCTAATCTATAATAACTAAACTTCATCAAAATAATACCTAACTGAATCCCTGATCTCCCAACCCATAACATATTTATACAAAATTCTAGGGATAAAACCCTAATCTATTAATCCCAAAAATATCCCATTACAATGCATGGCCAGCTCAATTAATTGGTTGTTCGATGGATTTATTTTTCTTTTCAACCTTCATGTTTCTTTTTTGTTTTTCTTCTATTTATGGAATGTTGGGTTGTCATCCTACTGCTATGCTTTATTTCCTTACTTTTATTCTTTTGGATTTATTCTTCGGGTTACGTGTTGTCTTCCTTATGTGCACTTTCCTCCTTTTGCACACTTTGTTGTTGGATGTACCTCAGCTACATGCTCTCTAGATTTCCTTCTTACTCCGTGCATTTTTCTTATACTTAGGATTTTTCCTCAAATATTTATCAAAAACTGAAAAATTGTTTTCAATACTATCTGTCCAATAGGTGACGTGGTTGAAGTAGATGTTATCCATTTTTCTCCTATCACTTCCTTCCTTCCTTGTGTATACGTCTCTTTATCCTTTCTAGGGTCAAACAATGGAAGAGGTTATGTTTCTTTCCTCACCCACTGGTGGATCCTATTTCCTTGATCTGTCGCATCAGCTTCAGTTCTTGTTCCTCCGCACATAATCACTGCTATCTTGGGTTGTTCATCGCACACCTCTGTTGCTATCATCTGTACATTTGGGTTCCTCATTTCTTGCCACTTTGCAATTAGTTGTGGGAAATCCTTCATTGTGTGGTATAATTGTCTTCAATATGTGCACGTCATGTAGGGATTCATAAATTATTGTGCCAAATTTCCAGGATGATTACAATTATAACATATAATTGGTCCTCTTCCTATACTAAATCCTCCTCTTCCTCCTTGATTATAACCTCTTGGATTATTATACTATGGAGAGTTGTAAATCGTGTTGTCATTGATTTCAAAAGTCTTGGATGTCATTTATGTCACAAGAAATGGGAGACTAACCATTGTCAATAAAGAAGGTATGAATACTATGATGTTAGGTCCAAGGATCGAACATGAACCATGCACAAATCCAAGGAATGAAACGACCAGACAGGGGGACACTCTGAGAGTATGGTGTAATTATGTGAAGAAGTCTGAGAAACCAAGAAGGAACAGAGGTCATCAAGGTCACAAAAATGACAAATTAAACCGTGTTGTGTTGGGCGCATAGAATTTGGATATTAGAATCCATTCTACAGGCTAACATGAACGGACGTCAGAGATCTGGTCAACATTATCCCCTTTAGATCCAACGACCACGATCATATCATCGGGGCTTCTATATTAAGGAAAAAGACTTCATTAAAAGTTTTATCACCGACAACTTATCACCGATGTGGGAAGTGTTTTTATCATCAAGGACAACGTCCTTGTTGAAATCACCGACATCAATAACCAAACCAATTGATGAAAAGGTTTTGCTTAAATAAAACCAGATCAATGGATCCAAACGATGGCACGTGGAATCATTCTATTGGAGTGGAAATTTCAAAGTTGGGCCCAATATCATCAAGTTGAGACAGTTGAGCCTTGTGATTAAGTTGTTGACGACTACATTGTTATCAGTGGCAGAGTAATCGATGATAGAAATCAACCCTGGATAAGTCATATCGACAAATCTTGGAAGGACATGTAAGGGGCAAGGATAACTCCATGTGTCCAATTCCAAGTAAGAACAACAATAGAGTAGAGAAAGAGGAAGGGATAACTCCATAGGCTTGGAGGTGCCACATCACATGGAAGGATTCCATGTGGAGGACACGTCAGGCTGACATAAGCAAGCCACCAAAGAAGCCATGTGTAACACACTATATAGAACCATGTTTCAGCACATGTGTAATGAAACGTGACATGGAGTCTGATGATGAAGGAAACTCTGATTTAACAGGAAACATTGATCTATCGGAGCTATAGAAAGGAGATCCAGATCATCCATCAAAGTGGGAGTAATGACGAAACCTAACCCTTCATCGGAGGAGATCTCAAGAGATCTATACCATCCATCGGAGAAGCATTAGTCAAGGTAGATTGGTTGATTGTAGTGGAGGTACTCCAATGAAGGATATTTGGGGAGAAATATGGACCATTAGTCAGTGGGTGAACAAGAAATGATGATAATCATAGATCTATGTGAATTCCACCTAACTAGCTTACGAAAGGACAAAGGGACAAAAGATAACCATCATGCATACTAAGGGCGAGACATAATGGGAGCCATTAATTTCAGACAGTGAGTATCATTGGATTTGTCGCAGTATTTGTCATAGGAGTAGAGTTGATACTTTGACGATGGAGGACTCCAAGAATCAATGAAAATCGTTGATCAACGATACAATGGTTGAAGTATTGTTGAGTGTTTCAGAATCCATGTGTTCATGATGAACATTATAATAGATCGAGGGTGGAGAATGAATGGAGATATAAATATAATGGTGTTTGAGTGATGAGGTCCCAAGGGTCTGATAGCCCGGTGGTCCCAACGAAAGAAATAGAAAATTGATGGAGAAGATTGATTTGAGATAAACATATGAGATCAATCCAAGATCCAAAAATCTGATGGTTTTTTAGTGTCAAAGGAGCATTGCATGAGGTTCTGTTGATTCAACAGGTAGTGAGAGGATCGACGGTTAAGACTCAATCTGGAGGAATATCCAATGGTTTCAGAGTTATGATGTTTTTTCCATGAATGGTAAGAAAGATCATGTGTGAAACAGTGAAGGACTTTAGAACCAGTTGGAAGGATTTTCCTTTAAGCCTTGTTTTAATAGAAATATGGATCCAACCTCAAAATCTCTTTTTGTGTATGTGAAAAATTTGTGGAGGAAGGAAACTCTATAAATAATGATGGCTTAATCGAGCTAAAGTAAGTGAGAGATGAGAGTGATTTGAAAGATGTGAGGAGAAAAATGATTATGAGGTTCATATGAAAGCGTGGAAGCAATGAAGATGATCTAAGGTTTGATGACAAAGAGGATGAAGCATGTTGGAGAGGTATTATGAAGCATACTTCGAATTACAAATACTTTCAGGGTGGCAAGGTGGAGCAAAAAAAGGGGATTTGTGTCTCCTACAGATTGGTACCTGTGAACAATAATTTTGTGGGTTGGTGTCCATTAGCAAAGTTGGTGCTCGGCAAGGGGATTGGTGTCCCCTATAGGTTGATTCCTGTGAAGATTGTTGCAGAATGGTGTCTTTTGTAATTTGATGCTTACAAATTTAAAAATAAATTTTTGTGGTTTTCTCCCAATTGGGTTTCCACATTAAATCTCTCGGTATTGTGTATTGTATGATTTAACGGTTCATTATTGACTACTGGTAAATAAAAAAATTTGATTAAAATAAAGTTGTGGTAAAAATTATCCTGTAATATTGATTCACCCCCCTCTCAATATTCCAACATGGATATCCTCCTTTGGATTCTTCTCCCTTGACTCTGTATGCATCTGCAGTGGGCTCTCTCATCAAATAAAATGCATATAAATCCTTCTCTTCATGTCCTACTAACTTACAAAAGTTACAAAACAAGTTTCTTACAATGCTTTGATATTTCTGCATCAATGGAAAAGTAGTAGGGTGGTGACCCATCGTCTTGCAAATCTCACACATAATGGATTCAGAGCTCCTGTATTCAAATACTACTGAAAAGTTGGACATTCATTCTTATGATGACCTTATGTTCTACATGTGACACACTAGACTTTCTCATGATTTTCTTTTCCTTTCACAAGTCCATGCAGCTGAATAGTTAGCGTTGCTAACATTGACCAAACTTGAGCCATACCTATGCCATTTTTCATATAGGGGATGCTTCCAATTTCATAGCAATTTCTAAGGCTTCTGAATGCATTGTAGTCTTTTGTTGCGTCAAAGGGCAGCGTATATGCGACAACAATCCTACAATAAACCACTCCCTATGATGTTCATATGGAATTTGGAAATTCAATCAATCCTTCAATATCTTCAATATTTTATCATAATCCCACACTCATTCATTCACTATGTTCTTTATCTACTTCATCTCTGTAATGCACTATGATTATGACTTAGGTTTATGGAACTCTTTCAATAGATATTTTCTTACATATGCCAATGTTATAGTTTGTCTGTAAGTGTAGTATTCTAATATTTCATGTACCATAGTAATGCATGGTCTCTGAATGTCGTTTCCAACTGCGCAATCTTCGCATCATCATCCTAGATGTTCTTCACAGTTTGTATTGTTTCACAAATGAAAAAATGTTGTTATGGATCTCTGAACCTTCCCCGTGAAATAAAATAATTCTTTCCATTGTATTTTGCATGGTATTCCTCCTTGGTGGTACTATCTGAAGCTGGATTATTGTACTACTTCCATTGTTCTGACTGCTATCCTTACTTCCCTTACTAACTACAATCAACAAAGTATTTTCAGAACTTGGAGACACACAAAGGGTCATGGGTTCGACGCAGAGTCTAGACTGAGTGGGATCTTCTTCTACTCAACTAATGTGACCTTTTGTGTGCGGTATGATCTGGAATATTATGTCAGTGTCTCTCTCTTCAAACTCATTGTGTTTTTCTTCCTATTTAGACTAAATATATCACCACTACGCAATAATCCAATATCTTCATATGTTGCACACTCTTATTCTCTCAACATCATTATCCCATATGTTCCTCATTCATTCTTCCTTGCAACACTCGGACCATTTCTTGGTTAGCCCCCCAATCCCCCTTATGTGTGAAATCACTTAACTGGAAGGGAAATAAGATTTCATCTCCATAACCTCCTTATCACACAACAATATATTAATCCAAGTAGATAGTTACTTCAAGTATATTTCATGTGGTCCCTTAAAGAATTCCCTTTCAGTAGCACTATACAATTGAGTACAATCTATAGCAAATCCAGTGATGTAAACTCCTAGTATACTAACCAACCAGAAATCAACTACACATGATACCCAATTATTTATGGTATTGACTTACTGAATTAACTAAGGAGTCCGATTTTTTGGAACAATAGTGAGAAATATTTTGTTATGTTCAACTAATCTCTCGATCCACTCTGCTAAAATATTCGGAAAATCAGCAAATAAAATTTCATGCAAATATATAAACACATACCTTTCTAGACATTTATCTACGTTGATCCACGAATTCTTATTCTGATCTATATCAAACTCGATCTCCTTCATTTCTAAACATTTTCTAATATCCTCCTTAGTAGGTCTCCACATTTCCCTTAGTCGCATATCATGGTCCTGGCGACGAAACCATTTGTTGGTGCGTAGTGGGAAAATCAATCGGTGTTCAAAATTAAATCACCAACAAAACCCTAAAGATATCGGCCCTTTCATCATCACCTGAAAGCAATTGAAATCTCACTCGAGGTACCTATGGGGACTATAGGAACCAGATTTTCATAGTCATGAGGGGAAGGGAGGAATTCATTCTTACTAGTCTACTTAACATTCATTCATTATACCATTCATCATCTACATAGAACCATCATATAACTTATTCATACTAATCATTCATTCACTAAGTACATGCAATAACCAGAAAAGTAAATAAACACATCACAACAAAACACAAATACACCATAATTAACGTGGTTCACCCCAAACTAGGCTACGCCCACAATGACAGGCTTCTTATATTATTATTCTGCATCATTTCCTACAAAAGGTGTGCATTGGACTCATACAAGATATCTCAGTTATAACCCAACATTCCCTTGCCATTCACACATATATTGCACACTTAGCTCATAACTTACTCATCCATAACATGCTCTCCCCAAAACAATTAACTTGAACTCGAACTCTCTCTTACGAACTTACTTTCTACCCAAAACCCATACATATTTGTACATTAACATTAGGGCTTATCCCATTACAAAATGGACCAAAAGGCCTGACTAACTTCCTCTTATCATTCGTGTTGACCCCTAAAAATGTGATAATTTCCTTCCTTTCTTTCATGTGTGCTACTCCTTATCTGATTTGTTGCATAGTTTTCTCTTTCCTAGTTCCCAAAACTGGTCCCAAAATTTCCTACTCCAACACCATGTTGTTATTTTCAATGAATATGGAAGAGACAAAATAGACACTCAAATCCCTTATTTCCAATGTCATAGCCTTCATCCAACAACAGAGGCAACGGGTTGATTCCTTAGAAGCAGAATGCGGTCGATTGTTCTCTCTAGTAGCAACAATGTGTTTAAATTCCTTGTCTTTGGAATCCAACCTAGGAGAAGGACAACATGGATTCAAGGAGGAAGAAACAATCAATCAAGTTTGAGACCCAATTACTACAACAAATCCTTATGATTTTCTCCCTTTTTTCTTCCAAAGTTTGTTTTATTGTACTTTTCTTCATTTTTGAACAAGTCGGTGCTATTTATCAGGATGGATCTATTCATGGATTTTTTTGCGTCGAAAAAAAAAATTACGCACTAAATTAGGCACTAATAGCACCGAAAATATCGCCCCATTTAGCACCAAAAATAGAACCCCACTTAGTGCCAAAAATAGTGCCCCCTTTAGTGCCTGATTTAGCACCCCAGTTAACGCTAGAAATTGCACCAAAATTAGCACCCGATTTAGTGTCGGATGTATCCAGATTAGCCTAAATAGTTAATTAGTTGAGGTGTTGGGGGTTAAGTGGATAGGGGATTTGAGGATTATTGGATTTAGGGATTTGGGGTACAGGGATTAAGGGTTAATGGATTAGGGTTTAGGGTTTAAGGGATTAAGGGTCAAGAGCTAAGGGGTTTGGTGCTTACAGGTTAGGTAGTTTAATGGTTAATGGATTAGGGATTATGGGCTAGGGGATTAATGTTTAAGTTCTTAGTGCATACGGGGTTTATGGATTAAGGGATTAGGGATTAATGAGAAGTGTTTAAGGGTCGATGTCTTAGGGGTTAGGGGATTTAGGGATTTTGTGTTAATGGATTATTGATTAACTAAGGTTGAGGGCTTAAGGGTTAATTAGGGATTAGGGATTAAGGCTTTAAGGGTCTATGGATCAGGGTTTAGGGGAGTTAGGGATTTGTTGAAACTCTCTTGAAATTTCATGGAACCTATTACAACACGCAAATCACCAATTTCATCCACTAATGTCGCATGGTGAGAAGTGAATGGGGCCAACGTTGAAATTTCTTCAAAATGTTATTGTATGCGTTGAAATTTGACATGGTTAGAATAAACACATGCGCCCTTAAAGGTATGTGAGGGTTTCAAGACTCAAGTATACCTGATGTCCCCACATATTTTTTAAGATCGTCCACGTTTGTATCAACGTTCATCATGCAGTCTCATTGTCATCATTCGTCATTCACATCTATGGAATTCTTGTCGAAACTCTCTTAAAATGTCATGGAGTAACGTCTTCCAATTAAATTCCCATAACCAATGTCATCCATCAATGTCGCATGGTGAGTAGTGAATGGGGTTTAGCATCAGATGTGCCTAAATAGTTAATTAGTTGAGGTGTTGGGGGTTAAGTGTATAGGGGATTTGAGGATTATGGGATTTAGGGATTTGGGGTGCATGGATTAAGGGTTAAGATAATTATGGATTAGGGTTTAATGGATTAAGGGTCAAGAGATAAGGGATTTGGTGCTTATGGGTTAGGTATTTAAATGGTTAATGGCTTAGGGATTATGTTTCAGGGGATTAATGTTTAAGTTCTTAGAGCATAGGTGTTTATGGATTAAGTGATTAGGGATTAGTGTTAAAGTGTTTAAGGGTCAATGGCTTGGGGATTAAGGGATTTAGGGATTTAAGGGATTAGTGATTAACTAAGGTTGAGGGTTTAAGGGTTTAGGGATTAGGGCTTAAGGATTTAAGAGTCAATGGCTTAGGGGTTAGGGGTCAGGTCAAAATTTAACATGGTTAGACGAGACGCATGCCTTGAATATGGTATGCGAGGGTTTCAAGAGTCAAGGATTCTTAACGTCCCCGTATAATCTTCGACATCCTCCATGTTTGCATGAACCTTCATTGTGCGGTCAGATCATTTTCATCATTCATCATTCCCATCTACAGAATCTTTTTCAGAACGCTCTTGAAATGTCATGGAATGTCTTCCATCACGTTCATCTGAGATCGCCCCCAATTATCAATCCTTCCTTTCTTCAGAAATCACTCTCCTCTAGTGATTTAAAGGCAATTATGTCTTGATAGGGACCATAGCAGTTTAATTAGTATCTTGACAGTACTATAAAATCCTTCAAGGTGTTCTTCTTTCAAAATACCTACAGAAGTATGAAAATAATGAACCTCAACATATAAATTATTCCATCCAGAAATTAAGCCTCCAGAGAGGCCTAGAGCATCAATAGCTACACAATCCCATAAGGGACAACACTTTAATAAGAAGTTCTTAGCTTTATAACTATCAACCATAGTTTCCTGAAGTAAGATAATGTCATGGCTAGTTGACTATATCACCTTTTTTATGTTTAAAAGCTTAGGGGAACCCCCAAAACCTCTCAGATTCATTGATAGAATGATCATAGGGGGTAACCCAAATTGGGATCCAAATCTCTAAGCACCCTAGGGGAATTAGAAGGAGAATCATGAGGTAGTATAGGGGAGGAGTTAATAATAGGTGCTAAGCCTCCATATACAACACCTATAACCCCCTTTTTAATTTTTTTTGTGCTCTTCTTACGAATGGTCATATTGGATCTATCCACAATCAATTTTTCATCTTCATATGAATTATAAATTGGAAGAGGGGTTTTTTTAAGGGCCTCTTTATAGGAGGGTTTCGAAGCTTGCCTACCAATAAATTCTACTTGTGAGAAATTTACAAAGTTTTCAACATTACCAACATTGCTCAGTTCTAAAGAAGGGGGGCCAATTTCCAGAACCTCTTTGTTAGAAGGAGTGGGGTCCCTATTAAAAATAGACCGACCTAGGGTCTGAATTTCGGTTTCCTCATAACCAGTATTTGTTACAAATTGGTTTGGTCAGCGAGATTGTGTAGGGGTAATTAACATCATCTAGTTTTTTTATTGTTGTAGAGGAACCTTATAAAAAAACATCAAATTCTTGGCTGGAATTTCTTCAATTTTTTTTAAAAAAATCTCCCAATTAAAACCCCCAAAAAATTTTATTGGCCACTCCTCATTATCATGAAGAATTTTTATATCCTCATTTGATCACACTCCATTCTATTTAATGTTTCTTGGTGAATGCAACACAAATAGTGTAGGTTTTATGGGTGGAAGAATCAAATCTATGGTCATATGGTTTAATTTTGTGTAATCCCTATTGCACTCTCCACAGCGCGAATGGTGTGACCATGGTGATAAATATTCGAAAGGCCGAAAAATTTAGTGGCAAAGTTGAAATATAGAGGGGAATTTTAAATGGGAAAAAATTTTAGAGGGAACCCAATTCTCAATTTTTGGATCTGCATTTCCCGCATAGTATTTTCATATGGTCAAACTTCACATTGTTTTGACTCGCTAGCGTGATCGAACTGAACGACCATTCTACCTAGTCAACTAGATCTATTTTCGACAGGATTCAAGCCCCACACAGATGACGAAGGGGAGGATAGTATCATGAAATTTTAGATCTTTTCGTGTTTTCATCGCTCAATTCAGACGTTGAATCGAGTTTCTAATACGTTGTCAATTCTGTTGATGTGCATTTTGCAGGGATTCGAAGGTTAAATATTGATATTTAAGTAAGATAAGTTATGCAACTCTTGATTTTGTCTATGTAAACATTGGCACTTTGTTGATTCCATTGATAGTCGTATTGAAAGGACTCACCAGTGGAATCACAATAAATTATGAATATCAGGTATGCAAACCCTGCTAATTTTGAATTTAATTTATTTTTTATTGAGTCGTTCTCGGCCACGACCATGATTATCTGTGTTCAAAATATCGTCTTCCTGAATAATGCCACTTTATTTTTTCTACAGTTTTCCCGGTCGAAAATATTTGTATTCATGATATTTCACACCTGAATAATACCTAACTTTGTTTCCTTTTGCTAAAAAATGGCTCGCCTTTGAGCTACCCTAGTTGCATTGTTCAAAGATATTGAACTCCCACTTAAACATATCATTTTGGATCCTTCTCCATTTTCATTCCACAAATCTTTGTTTTAACTTGAAAGACGTAGGTTGAATCCTGTTAGCTTCCTCCCAAGGATTTTCGGCATTTCTTAAATAATTTGGAGAAACTTCAAACCTATACTCCAACATGACTCATCCACCATTGATGAGAAGCAAATCAATGGTGAGCGTGACTTTGACCTTTCAATGAATCCTCTGTCTACAACCAATCGTGACCCTCCTTTGCTCAATCCAACAGTGCAACTCATTCTAGAAGAATTTACTCACTATTTAACTTGTTATTGAAGCGATTGAGAGCTTAGTACTGCGCACAAGGGTTTCCTTCAGCATTCACAGCGGGTTGGATCTATATTCAATAATGAAATTAATCTTCCATCTCTCTCTCAATGTAGTGTGGATAACTCTATACTCACTACAATTTCAAACAGGAAAGAATGTCCTTTTATTCCTCAATTTGATCACTGCAACCAATCTCAATCTATAACCAATCGACTTAGGTTGTTAGACAGAGTACACGCATTTCCAGGTAACATAGTGAGTTTTTTTGTTATTCAACATTAAGCATTAGTTGCATTCCACTCAATAACTCTCATAAATTTCTTATATGTGCATCCAGAGATCTAAACATAGATCATATAAACCACACCTTGCAAATATAAAAACACGATGTTATGGATTAAGATTGAAACTATATATTACAAAATTATTTAATCAACCACAGATATATTGCTCAAAAAGAGAATAGGCTACATGGAATAGGAAATGGGTGAAGATTATAGGCTACAGGAAATGGGTGAACATTGGAACATCCATCAATCTGGAGAAATTTTCTAGTTAGGGTATTATCACAGCTTCCACCATTGTTTCCTCATAATTTTGAGTTTAGATATAGGTTGTTGGTTGTATCATCATGTATTAAGTCCTGCTTTTTTATAGAGGTAAGGCTTGTGATCATGCTAGAATTGATTCCAAGGGTTGATCCATGTCTATTCTATCTGCAATATCAATGTTGGGATATGAAGCCTAAATTTTTCTTACTTTAGAGTATGGGTTGTCTTCATCATCCAATTCTAAAGGGAAATAAAACTACATTTCTTCATCATCTTCGAGGGGAGGTTCGGGAGATTCAATGACAGGGTTAATTGCACCATATATTTTCTTGAAATTTTCAATGACAACCATCCATTTCTCATGGTCATTATAAGGGATCCAACGTCTTCAAAATTCTTTGATAAACCCTGTAAAAGATGAAATATCTCCCTTGCCAAGAATTTCAAATCACATCCTTGCATCACCTTTGAGACATATGAAAAAAAAAACATCATATTAACTTCATGACAAAGGCCAATGCTCAAACTAAATTCAATGAAAGATGATAAATGTTGCATGACTGAATCACAACATCCATGAAATCTTGGAATTTCCCTTGCATTTACATCATTAATCTCATGAGGAAATCCCCGAACATTTAAATAATGAAAAGGATCATACCATTTGGCTAGTCATGGAAGGTTGTTGTGCATGCCAAATTGGCATGCACAACATCCCTATTGGTTGTTGTGCATAAACCTTTGGATCATTAGTTAATTAGTTGCCAACTTCATAAAAACTATGTAGCATTTCTTCCAAGGGTCCAAGGCCAAGACCTCTCTATTGAACTGTGGATATGTGATTAATTATGGATGTGTGGACCTACATGGTTTTGAAATTTGTACCCCATGCATTTGACACATGATTCCCTCGTGCATTTTCACCAACTTCTACATGAAAAAGGTCCTCCTTGAGTGATCCCAAATCATTGCATCCATGAAATAATGGAAAGTATAGATAGGATTTTTTCTTTAGAGAGTGAGTTCTCTCATGGGATTATTCATTCACCATATCACAGGGAGGGTTGTATAATTCCTAATGAGAAAAATGTTTTCATGTTGGAAAGGAAAATGTTTGTGAATGGATCTATGGAAAGTTCTTGCTTGTAAAATTCAATGGAAATACTTATGGAATTGAGATTGTTGGTGATGAATCTACAGCTACTGCTGCTAATTTATATTATTAATAGTGAGAATCATTCTACTTAGCCTGTTAAATATGCATGTTGTTAGATCAATTCTAGAAAATAAGAAGATAGTCTTATCTGTAGACTTTGTTCAGTTAGAGCTTGCACAAAAACGTCACAGGTCTTCAACATACATGACACTTGTTGCAGGAGTGGTTTTATTAGCATATGTTAGCATCATGGTATATTTTAAAAGATCATCCAAGAAGAGATATTACCAATAAGGACCAACGAAGGCATAAAAACCAAAGGGAAGAAACTAGGTATGATCACAATGAGGATGAAATAATGAGATGCCTTATTAAAAAAAAATCCTTTGAGTAAGACAGGATGTTACTTTCAAAGGATGATATTTTTCCTAAAATTGGAAGAATAACATAATCAGTCATTGGCTCATAGAATTTTTCCATGTATTCCCTTGCCTTTCCTTGCCATGCCTTCCCTTGACATGCCATGCCTTTCCTTGACATGCCATGCCTTGTCTTTCCTTTCCATGCTTTGGCATGCCTTACCATGACTTTCCTTGCCTTTCCATGCATTCCCTTTCCTTACGTTTCCATTCATTTCCTTGGCACCATGCCTTGCCTTGACATTCCTTGCCTTTCCTTTCACACCTTGCCATGCCTTTCCCTGGCATTCCTTTCCTTGCCTTGACATGCCTTGTATTGTCATGCCTTGCCTTGACATGCCTTGCCTTGACATGCCTTTCCTTGACATGTCATTTCTTTCCTTGACATGCCTTTCCTTGACTTGACATGCAATTTCCTTGCCTTGACATGCCATGCCTTACCTTGACATGTTTTTCCTTGTGATCACGGTGCCCACAATCACCCGACATAGGGGTTGTGAAAGTTGACCCCCTGTGTCAGATTTTCATTATGCCTCACTAAGTAAAACCCTATTTCCAGATATCCTCTAACAAACACTTTTACGAGTGACAAAATCACAGTAGATAGGTCCCCCTAGCTGGAATCTCATGCCAGGAATCTAACGGAACTGACGGTTCATCGATCTGAGGCATGGTTTGCGTGTTATGGCGTGTTGCAATTCACCTACTAAGCCATTCAGGGACACAATGACAATTTGGTATGGGGGTACAAAATCACAATCAGGCAACATAAGTGAGTTTTGTAAGATCTAGAAGATCCATATGGCCAATTCCCATGGGACCACAATGCCCACAATCACTCGACAAAGGGGTCTTGAAAGTTGACCCCCTCTGTCGAATTTGCATTGTGCCTCACTAAAAAAAACTCTAGTTCCAGAGATCCTCTAAGAAACACTTTTTTGGGAGAAAAAATCATAGAAGAGGGGTCCCCCTAGCTGGAATTTGATGCCAAGAATCCAACGGAACTAACGATTCACCGATCAGAGGCATGGTTTGCGTGTTATGTCGAGTTGCAACTCGCCTCCTAAATCCATTCAAGGAGACAATGACAATTAGGTCTAGTGGCACAAAATCACAACCGAATGACGTAACTAAATTATGTAAGGTCTGGAAGGTCCGTATTGCCAACACCCACGTGACCATGGTGCCCACAATCACCTGACACATGTGTTGTGAAAGTCAAACCCATGTGTTGGATTTTCATTATGCCTCACTGAGAAAAATGCTATTTCTGGAGATCCTCTAACAAACACTTTTATGGGCTATGAAATCACAGGAGAGGTCTCCCCCTAGCTAGAACCATGTGCTAGGATTCCAACGAAACTGATGGTTCTTCGATCTGAGGCACGGTTTGCATGTTATGTTGAGTTGCAACTCGCCTCCTGAAGTTATTAAGGGAGACAATGAAAATTTGGTCTGGGGGCACAAAATCACAATCAGGCGACATAACTAACTTTCGTACGCTCTGGAAGGTCCATATGGCCAACATCCATGTGACCACAGTGCCCACAATCGCCTGACACAGGGGTTTTGAAAGTTGACCCCTGTGTTGGATTTGCATTGTGCCTCACTGAGAAAAACTCTAGTTTTGGAGATCCTCTAAGAAACACTTTTCTGGGAGACGGAAGCATAGGAGAGGGGTCCCCCTAGCTGGAAGTCGGTGCCAGGAGTCCAACAGAACTGACGGTTCATTGATCTGAGCCACGTTTTTCATGTTATGTTGAGTTGTAACTCACCTCTTGAATCCATTCAAGGAGACAATGAAAATTTGGTCTGGGGGCACAAAATGACAATCGGGTGACATAACTAAGTTCCATAAGCTCTAGAAGGTCCATATTTCTTATTTCCACATGACCACGGTTCGTCGATCTCGGGCATGGTTTGCGTGTTATGGTGTGTTGCAATTCACCTCCTGAATCCATTTAAAGACACAATGACAATTTGGTATGGGGTACAAAATCACAATCATGCGACGTAACTGAGTTTCGTAAGCTCTGAAAGTATTTTATGGTCAACTCCCATGGGACCACGATTCCCACAATCCCCCGACAAATTGGTATTGAAAGTTGACCCCCTGTGTCGGATTTGCATTGTGCCTCATTGAGCGAGACTCTAGTTCTGAAGATCCTCTAAGAAGCACTTTTTCGAACAATGGAATCATAGGAGAGGGGTCCCCCTAACTGGAATCTGGTGCCAGGAGTCCAACGGAACTGACGGTTCATCGATCTGAGGCACAGTTTTTGTTTTATGCCAAGTTACAACTCGCCTCCTGAAGCCATTCAGGGAGACAATGACAATTTGTAAGCTATGGAAGGTCTGTATAGCCAATGCCCATGATACCATGGTTCCAACAATCTCCCGACACAGGAGTTGTGAAATTTGACCCCCTATGTTGGATTTTCATTGTTCCTCACTGAGCAAAACCCTAGTTCAAGAGATACTCTAAAAAAAAAAATATGGGCGACAGAATCATAGGAGAGGGGTCCCCCTAGCTAGAATAACATGCCAGGAGTCCAATGGAACTGATGGTTTTTCGATCTGAGGCGTGGTTTGTATGTTATGGCATGTTTCAATTTTCCTCCTAAAGTCATTCAGAGACACAATGACAATTTGGTCTGGGTGTACAAAATCACAATCGGGTGACGTAACTAAGTTCAGAAAGTATGGCCAACCCCCATGAGACCACAATGCCCACAATCACCCAACACAGGAGTATTGAAAGTTGACCCCCTGTGTCAGATTTTCATTGTGCCTCATTGATAAAAAAATCTTGTTTCAAAGATCCTCTAAGAAACACTTTTTCAGGCAATGGAATCACAGGAGAGGGTTCCCCCAAGCTGGAATCTAGTTCTAGGAGTCCAATGGAACTGATGGTTCATCGATCTAAGGCATGGTCTACATGTTATGCCAAGTTGTAACTCGCCTCTTGAAGCCATTCTGGGAGACAATGATTATTTGGTCTAGTGGAAAAAAATCAAAACCAAGTGACGTAACTGATTTTTGTAAGCTTTGGAAGGTTTGTATGGCCAATTTCCACGTGACCATGATTCCCACAATCACCCAACATGGGGGTTGTGAAAGTTGACCCTCTGTGTCAGATTGGCATTGTGTCTCACTGAGAAAAACCCTAGTTTTGGATATCCTCTAACAAACACTTTTACGAGCGACAAAATCATAGGAGAGGGGTCCCCCTAGAANTGGGGGTAAAAGATCAAAATCGAGGGACGTAACTGAGTTTCATAAGCTTTGGAATGTTTGTATGGAAAACACCCATGGGACCACGATGCCCACAATAGCTCGACGCAATGGTCTTGAAAGTTGACCCCCTGTGTCGGATTTGCATTGTGCCTCACTCGGAAAAACTCTAGTTCCAGAGATCCTATAAGAAACAATTTTATGGGTGATAGAATCATAGGAGAGGGATCCCCCTAGCTAGAATCTGGTGTCAAGAGTCCAATGGAACTGACAGTTCGTTGATTTGAGGCACGGTTTACATGTTATGTCGATTTGCAACTGGCCTTCTAAAGCCATTCGGGGAGACAATGACAATTTAGTACGGGGGAAAAAAAATCACAATTGGGTGACGTAACTCAGTTTTGTAAGCTCCAAAAGGTTCATATGGCCAACTCCTACATGACCACGATGCCCACAATCACCCAACACAGGGGTTGTGAAAATCGACCCCTGTGTTAGATTTGCATTGTGCCTCACTAAGAAAAACCCTAGTTCTGGATATCCTCTAACAAACACTTTTACGAGCTAATAAATCATAGGAGATGGGTCCCCCTAGTTGGAATCCAGTGCCAGGATTCCAACGGAACTGATGGTTCTTCGATTTGAGGCATGGTTTTCATTTTATGTCGAGTTGCAACTCGCCTCCTGAAGCCATTCAAGGAGACAATGAAAATTTGGTATGGGGGCACAAAATCACAACTAGGCAATGTAACTGAGTTTCATAAGCTTTGGAAGCTCTATATGGCCAATTCTCATGCCACCACGGTGCCCACAATCGCCTGAAAAAGGGTTTTGAAAGTTGACCCCCTGTGTCGTATTTGCATTGTGGCTCACTTAGAACTTTTCTAGGCAATGAAATCACATGAGAGGGGTCCCCCTAGCTAGAAATCATTTCCAGGAGTCTAATGGAACTAACGGTTTGTCGATTTGAGGCACATTTTGCGTGTAATGATGATTTTCAACTCACCTCATGAAGCCATTCAGAGAGACAATGAAAATTTGGTCTAGGGGCACAAAATGACAATCGGGTGACGTAACTGAGTTCTATAAGCTCTCGAAGGTCCATATGGCCAATTCCCACACGACCACGGTGCCCATAATCGCCCGACGCAGGAGTTTTGAAAGTCGACTCCCTGTGTCGTATTTGCATTCTGCCTCACTGAGGCATTTGGACTTTGTTACACTTGCATGAACCATTTATTGAGTTTGTTAAGGTGGTTACTAGTTTGTTGGAGCCACACATGCTAGTTTGTTGCAACATTTATGGGAGTTTTCTCTCCCTCCTTGACTCATTCACCTAAATGTTGAGTTAGTTGGAGTTGATTATGACATGATATATTATTTTATTTGCTACACTTGAGTTTGTTATGTCCCTTGAGTTTGTTATGTCCCTTGAGGTTGTGGGATGAAATATCGTATGTCCCTACCCAATGTGACATGACATTCCTTGAAAATGTGGGATGATGTGTAGACTTGACCTCCCTCTTCCATTGTCATTGTGTCCCTGAATGGATTCAGGAGGCAAGTTACAACTTTCCATAACACCCACACCATGCCTCGAATCGATGAAACACTAGTTTTGTGGAGGTTTTTACGAAACCTCCCCGAAAAATTTATCCCTTCTTTGTTTATAGTGGATGTTGTTATATATATGTGACTTCACATAAAGGGGTTGTGACAATGCAACGTTCATTTTTGATATTATGTTTTTCAATAACCGAAATAGGAAAGTATTATATTATATTAAAATGTTGTAGCTAGTGCTAGCAATAATATACAAAAACACTAATTTATAGTTTTAGAGCTTAGTATTAAACAACTCTATGATACTACATATAAAATCTTACACTATACTATAAAATAGATATTCTTTATTTCTTGCATGTAACATGTTTGATAAAAACACCCAAAATCCTTATGACATTACAATTAACTAAAAACTTGTAAGCTTTCACTTCTTCTTGAACAACATCTAAGAGAAGAGAGTGCTATTGTTTGATATCCATTGGTTCCTTAAGCTGATGAATCATCTCTTCTTCCTTAAATTCGAATTGAGCATAGTTGACCAAGACCTTATTGTTTGATGTCTAGGAGAGAGAGTCATTTTGAAGATAGAGAGCCAAATTCTGCAACATGCTACATTCATTTTCCAAACTATCAAGCCTTTATTTTTGATGAACTAGTAAATTCTTGATGGAAGCATGCTGAGAGACGTAGTGGTGTTCATTCTTATGTACTTTGCATGTGATAGAGAATAGATAAGTCCCGCTAGAATTAATATATTCCTCATGTCTCCTTAGTATTCTCCTTAATTACATGACATATTTTTTCTCGATAGTTGCACTATAATCACAAAATCCTACAAACCAAATCTGAATGAAAAATACAAGACGAAAACAAGGGCCTTGACCCAATAAAATGGAGGAGGTTGCAATCACCTCACTCTACCACAAGGGAATAAAACCATAATAGAGCCCCTTTTCTAGAATCTCCCCACAAAATATCCTATAAAATGATGACTAGACGGGAAGCACACAAAATATCCAACCAAAGACAAATAGAGCTACAAGATATAACCACAAACCCATGTCACTTTCCCTGGAGGTTATTCCAATTTGTCTTCAATAGAACCAGAGAAATAGACCCAAAATGAAGGAGCCAAGTGACTGTCTTAAATGTAATCCCAAATGAAATTCATAATTGACATAAAACAACCAATATCTAGGGAAATTCGCTCGAAATCCTTTACCTAGAGGTCTGACACAAGAAAATCCCAATCGCAAAAATTCCCAATTCCCTTCCTCTCATGCTACATTATGCCATAATTATAGATTTTTTCATAATAAGGCATTCAATACATAGATCCAAGGTTAAGGCTCACATGTGAGAGAGGTTGGGTGTTGTCCTTGATACCCTCATCCCAATACAAATGAGTTGGTATGTATGATGTTGAGCCATGTGAGCAGTAAATTTTTATTGATGTGATTGATTTATTCATGGCCTTAGGGGATATTATATAGTGATTGAAACAAATTTTTATCACACTCCCCTTCGATTAATTCAGTGTCCCTTTTGGCCTAAAGGTCGGCTTCAACATGGAGATATTGCTTCACGTGGAAGAAGGAGATATTTCTTATTATTATTACCTCTTTTTTCACTTGAGCAATGACTATAGCGATATTTATATCCACCAAAAAATATTCCCGAGAATAAATTTAATGATTACCATGGTCTGACCTAGAATGATCAATGAATTGACCTTGGATTCCTTAGCTAGTAAGAGACCTCTCATAAGGGCATACGATTTTCCAGATTATTTGGAGTTATCCCAAGGCCCTATGCACACAATGCTACTTTTTTTCCTCTCGGATCATAAAGAATCCCCCTTTCTCCCACCACCCTTGGATTTATTTTCAAAGAACCATAAAAAACTAGAACAATATTTTTTTATTATTCTCCATTCTAAAATAGCTTGGGAATCCATACAAATTTTCCACTAGGGATAGTTGTTCAAAATGGGGAGTTGAAAGATTATTATGAGCCCCAAACTACTTATACCATACCTCCAATGTTTTCAAATCAGTCAAAACTTTTATTCTGGAGTTGATATGTTCCACTAATAGCCTTTTTCCTTGGCTTCCACCACATTTGGGTTCACCAAAGTTTGATTAAAAACCATTTTATTCTAAGTCGACTAGATCTTCAAACAAAAGTACCTTGAGAGTTCTTTCCATAGCATTTTCAAAGTTTTTTTATTTCTAAATGAACCTCTGTAGGAAGCACCCCATGTTGAAATCCATTGTGGTTGTTTTGCATGCCAATTTGGCATGCACATCAGCCATTGTGGTTGATGTGCATGCCAATTTGGCATGCACATCAGCACTATTGGATGTTGTGCATGCCAAATTGGCATGCACAACAGCCATAGTGGAATGGTTCATCAACACAATGAATGGTTCATCAAATGGATGATAACCATTACTAATATTCCATTGATGCGGTATCTAATTAACACTCATATAGAAGTATTAGCACAAGTAATGAAGACAAAAGTATGAAACAAGTATATTTCTTGCACTAAAGGATAGCATGGCTCACTAGGAAGCTCAGAAATAAACTCAAGCATGTACTTAAGAATATTAAGAAATAAATACAACAGGTTTTCCTTTTTATTAGTTATCCTTGTTATGTACAATGCTTGCAACCTCCAAGGGTCATTGTTGTTACAACAATTAAAACTTAAAACCACAAAAAGAATTAAAACGAAAACATCACCAAGTCCCTTTTATTGCAAGTTACCCACTGCTCTGAGTCTCAGTTGGACTCACTTTCGTTGTTCAAAATAGTCAACAATGGCTTCTTTTAAAACTAGGAATTATGGTTTCCCAATTTATGCACTTTCTCCACAAATCTACCCAACATCTCCAGGTGGAATTGTGTTCTTACTCTCACCATTCTCTTATGCCTTCCATCTCCTTCATTTCTTCTCTGTTGGAGCAACCTTACACTGTTCTACCCAACAGTTATGAGAGTGATACCCAAATTGCATGTTATCAAAATGCACAGCAACCACATCTTGTGTGCATGCCAAATTGGAATACACAACAGCCATAGCTCTTGTGCATGCCAATTTGGCATGCACAGCAGCCAAATTTAGTCATTCGCTTTCACTTTGGTGTTGGTTCTTTTCTTCACATTGACATTAGTTCTCAACCCTGCTCTTGATTCATTTCTAGGTTGTGGATCTTTCTGGATTTATGCCTTGTCTTTATTTATCTTTTGCACAATTGGTGAAAACAATTGTAAGTTAGCACATCCATGTCACCAGTGAAATCTTTTGACATTTTAGAGGACTTTGGAATTTGGATTGGAGCACATTTTCCTAATTCGTACAAGACCTACAGTAAGGGTTTGAAGGTTTTTTTTATTGAGGTCTCTCATTTTTTATTCCCTTTGGGTACATCCCTACTTTTTTATCATCGCTCAATCAACTTGGTGGTTAGGGAGGACCAAGGTTACCATTTACCATAGGTTTCAATGAGATCATTATTGATATTTATGATGATGATCATTTACCATTTTCTCGCCAACTTCACCATGATAGATGACAATGAGTTCCCCTTTTAATATTGGTTATAACTCCTTAGAATGCACCCATTTCATTGACTTCTTGAGATGAAGAAATTATGCACTTATAGATTCATAATGGTAACTTTATGCTACTATCATTTTGCCTCAAATAGGCCTTTTGAGTGTTTCTTATATTTCCAAAAATAAAATAACTCTCGGTATTTTATGCATATTCAACATTTGATATAGGAAGCTCCATCTTATTTATGGAATACTCTAACATATTATAGATTAAAGATCTTCAAAATGAAGATCCCTTAAATTTTTGGATCAAATAATGGAAAGAAATGTCACTAATAAATTATGCATGGTTTGAACAACTTTGTCACAATCCTTCCTAAAGTCCACAACAACATTCTCAGAGAAAAAAGAATAGATTGCACCATTTTTTAGTATCGTTCTTTCTTAAAGGGAATCGACATCATTTGAACTAGAATCTTGACAACATTCAACTAATAAATTAGTAGGACTTGTTGATCTTTGCACAAGATGTTCATTTGAAACAACTGGTGTATTTTCCCTTGAAAATAAAGGAAACAATATTTTTAGTGTAGTTGGGTTGTAGTCTAAGGATAAAATATCCATAACTAGAATAAATTGGTTATGATTGGCTGCAGAATATTGAACTGAATATCTCAAACCCAATTCATTTGATTGTGGTATTTTTAAGGGATCATCCTTTCTTTTCAAAATATTTTCTTCCTCGGAACTTTCTGGCCTTTGAGAATGGTGGATAGTTTCCAGAAAGAATGAAATACCATCAGATAACAATCCATCCACTATTGAAGGCAAATCCATTATCTAATTTATGTCCTTGCTAGGATAATTGGAATAGCTAATTGTAGAAGAAAATAAAGGATTTGTGTCACAACTTAAGATATGACTGGGTGGGTTTGTACTTGTTGGATACTGAATTTATTTCTTTTCTATACTATTATTGCATACAACTGATGACTATGGATATGTTTTACATGAACCTTTAACAATTGAGTGTCTATATTCAACCTATATAGGGTGATCCTTTTCGTATTGTTTTTAGACCTTGTATGCTTATTTTATCAAATCAATGGAGAGAGGGATCTTAGAACCTCAAGATTAAATACAAGAGAAAGAGTAGGATAAAATCACCAATGCCTATTGTCCTTCATTACTCTTTTGAAAGATAATGTTTGTGTGTTCTTGTCTTATCTGAGTTTTAAGGATATTGTTAAGCTTCTCTCATATACCAACAAGGTATAAAGTACCAATAGTTAATCTTAGTCCCCCTTTGGTTCCTTAGGACAAGTTTATATCTGAAATTTATCAGATTTATGTACATTGGTCATGTCTAATTAATGGAACCCTACTTTTTTGGTTTATGAAGATGCTGATAGTGAGAATTAAATTCATATCGATTTCTCACTTAGCTTTGATGATTTAGTTTAGGATTCTATCAAGTAGTAAGATTTGATTTTTAATTACCCTACTGAATTTCTTTAGTTCCTCCTCTCCAAATCAGTTTTTTCCTACAAAGGTTTCTCTTACCATTATAGAAAAACCAAACCATATGGAAATGGTTTTTACCTTTTCCATGATCATGACAAATTTCATAGTATAAGAAAATCAAGACTGAACTAGAAACATTATCCAAATTATTGGACCTCGTTATAGAGATAGTTGATTTGGCACAAATCAGGCCTACAAATAGACCATTCCTAGCATTCCTAACCATTTATTCTCCCTACTGAAGAAAAAACATTGCATGATAAAGGAGCATAATTATCAATGAAAAGGATGTGCAAGAGGAATAAAGGGATGCATGGTAGGTCGGTTACAAATAGCTAAGAATTGTGGATTATAATTAATGAGATGACATGGATACTGGATTGATACAGTGATCCTCATCCTATTTTTTAAAAAAACTTGACGTGGCCAACTTTAGCTAGCTATGGACTTATAAAATATATTCAAAGCTAAAAGGAAAGAGTTACACACATGCATGCTCTCACATAGAAAATCTTATGTTGATAAATTAGTTGTCAATTATTCTTGTTGTTACCAGTTGGAGATTGATTCATGTTGAGTAAAGAATGTTATGACACTTTCTGCACAAATCTATTGTAATATGTGGCTATGATAACATATGAGAACCTTGGTTTCGATCAAATTCCAACAATGATCGTCAACTTCAAGAAAGGATGGCATGCACAACATCCATGTGGTTGTTGTGCATGCCAAATTTGGCATGCACAATAGCCATTGTGGCTGCACGGATGGTGCAAACTAGTTGAATGAATCATTTTGCCCATACCGGAAGAAAGAAGCATCCATCATCCTAGAACAACACCAACCCTTTCATTCCCCTTCCTTTTGCCTTTCACTGTTAACCCTTATCCTATATCCTACTGTTAACCCTTAGCCTATATCCTCTTTAGCCTTCATCAGTAGAACAAACAATTGATTTACAGGAATGGAATAGGAATAATAATAGTATCCCTTCTACCTTATTCTCTTTCCACTCAGGGGACTAGCTTATTCACTGGTAGGTCAGGAGGAACTGAACTTAAGGATGGAGACTGATCTGAAAAGATATTTTAAATGACATTGGTTGAGTTATTTAGCATGTGTTAAATAACCATTTAGGAAGTTGAATGAGAGGCATAGAATTATAGAAGAAAAATCACATCCATATGAAAATATACAGATCTAAAATAAAGAAAGAAGAACAACAAACCATAGAACATCAAAGTGATAACGGATTTCGGCAATCTTGCCTACGTCTCCAAGCCTTTGTCTCAGTGGGTGAGGCTTTCTTATTTATGTTCAAATATTTATAAGTACATAACAACAATACCAAAAGGTTACAAAACTGATCTGGTCTTGTTTTACGGGATCTCTAGAACCCAACAAAATAAACGACACTGAAATCGGATGACCGGAGCTCCCAGAAATGGCCCGCAAAGATGTGCTCCTCAATAGCTTCCCTACATAAAAATTGACTTTGGCTTGGAAAATATTTAGCATAAACCTGCTATGAATATCCCCCCCCCCATGGCTTCAAGAAGCCATGGTTTATATAGATCTGAATTTGGTAACCATCTTCCAACTTCCTCCCAAGATCTAGACTCAAAAAGGGCCCAATATCCCCCAATATTGGCCAAAAATATCCAAAATTGTTGCATAAAATCATCAAAAATATTATTGTATAGTTAAAAATATGCTTTCTGCAAATATATTGGGGCACAGACCCCTACTTAATAGCTCATGGTTGTATTGGTGCACTCCATATGTCCATGGGCTAACCCCTGCGCACTTCCCCCCCTTAACAATCAGCCCCTGATCGCATCGCATGGCCATATGTCCAAGCCTCAAGCTCCACGTGCTCCATGTATATGGGTATAGCCATGTTTCATTAGCCCCTGGTCAATGGGCTAGCCCAACCGACCGGGGATAACCCCTGACCCTTCACACCAGAGGTTATAATACAGAGTCACATGGATTATGGGTGCCAAGAACCGTGGGCTACCTACCACACATCGCACACGAAACATATAACTGAGGTCACATTGGAATGGTCATGTGGAGTGGTTTACAATAAGGGCTAGGGATAGCCCCCAACCCTAAATCCACCCAATAGTCCCCACATTCAAGCTTAAATACAAAAATGCGCCCATAGTTATCAAGTGACACTTGTAGGTGGGTTGGTAGCCCGGCCTATGCAAAGCTTTGGCACCCATGAGGTCCACGGTTCAAACCCCATAAACTCCAAAAATTTTCCACAACATACAGCCAATACATGGGTTCCATGTGGTATCCCACATCTAGGCCACGTGGCACCATTCCATACGTCAGCTAACTACCACGTGTCAACACATTATTCGACCATCTGCAAACCCAGTCAGCACAACTTGCCCAGTGATTGTCTGCCACATGTCACCATTGTAGTGGTGACACATGTCACTCCTGGATTGGTCCACCTATACCTACCACGTCAGTTGTATGGTCATCTTCCACGTCATCTGTATGTATTCCCAGTCAGCAACCACGTGTCACCTCCAAATGTTGCCACGTTAGTGCCAACTGTGCCTGCCATGTTAGTTGTATGGTTGTACAGTCTGTACAGTCATATTCCACGTCATTTGTATGGCCATATGGTCTGTACAGTCAGATTCCACGTCCGTTTTATGGTTGTATAGTCTGTACAGTCATCTTCCACGTGGCATTGTACAGACTGTACAATCATCATTTTTTTCATGTTTGGCCAAATGAACAGATCGTGATATCTGGAGAATATGACATTCATTTGATCATGTTCAAGTTGTGTTGGGTTCGTATCGATGATTCCTACTCACATGTCCTCTTTGAAGCAATTATGAGAAATGTTATTTTTAGGCCTTTCTAAGCCCCATCAAGCTCCTGGATCCAATTCTAGATTAGAGACCTTATATTATAGCTTATTCTCTTTATTTTTCTTTGAATGGAGACTGTATAGAAAGGTATATTTATTTTTCAATGGGTACATATGCTTCACTAACGCTCAGGAAGGGAAACTAGCTTATTGAAAGTAGGGGACTTCTTAAAAGAATGGGGTACTTGCGCAATTCTTTTTTCTCTTATTAGTGAAATATGGAATGTAATAATATCATATATAATGATATATATCAAGGCAAGTCAAGGCATGGCATGTCAAGGTAAGGCATGGCAAGGCTATGCATGGCATGTCAAGGCAAGACATGTTAATTCAAGGCATGGCATGTCAAGGCAAGGCATGTCAATGCAAGGAAAGGCTTGTCAATGTAAGGCATGTCAAGGCAAGACAAGGCATGTCAAGGAAAGGAATGGTATGTCAGGCAAGGCAAGGAAAGGGAATGCATGGAAAGTCAAGGCATTGCAAGTCAAGTCATGGTAAGGCATGAAAACACATGGCAAAGCATACCATTTCAACGCAGGTAAGACTTGTCAAGGCAAGGAAAGACATGTCAAGGCGAGGCATGGATTTTCAGGGAAAGACATGGCTTGTCAAGGCAAGGCATAGCAAGGCAAGGAAATACATGTCAATGCAAGTCATGGCTTGTCAAGGCAAGGCATGGCTAGGCTAGGCATGGCATGTCAAGGCAAGGCATAGAATGACATGTCAAGGCAAGGAAAGACATGTCAAGGAAAGGCATGGCAGGGCAAGGCATGGAATGTCAAGGAAAGGCAAGGAAAGGTTTGTCAATGCAAGGCATGTCAAGGCAAGGCATGTCAATGCAAGGAAAGGTTTGTAAAGGCAAGGCATGTCAATTCAAAGAAAGGTTTGTCAAGGCAAGGCATGTCAATGCAAGGCAAGGAATATCAGGGAAAGGCATGGCAAGGCAAGGAATGTCAAGGCAAGTCATGGCATGTCAAATGCAAGGAATGGAAATGAAAGGCAAGGGAATGCATGGAAAGGAAATTCATTGTAAGGCATGTCATGGTAAGGCATGACAATGCATGGAAAATCATGGCAGGGCAAGAAAAGACATGTCAAGGAAAGACATGGCTTGTTAAGGCGAGGCATGGATTTTCAAGGCAAGGCATGGCAAGGCAAGGAAAGACATGTAAAGGAAAGGTGTGGCTTGTAAAGGCAAGGCATGGCCAGGCTAGGCATGGCATGTCAAGGAAAGGCAAGGCATGGCATGTCAAGGAAAGACATGGCATGTCAAGGAAAGGCATGTCAATACAAGGCATGGAATGTCAAGGCAAGGCATGTCAATGAAAGGAAAGGCATGTTAATTCAAGGCAAGTAATTCCAATTCAAGGCATTGCATGTCAAGGAAAGGCATTCCAAATAAAGTCAAGGCTTGTCAAGGAAAGGCATGGCATATCAAGGAAAGGAAAGACATGTCAAGGCAAGGCATGGCTTGTCAAGGAGAGGCATGGCTTGTCAAGGCAAGGCATGTCAAGGCAAGGAAAGACATGTCAAGGAAATTCATGGCTTGTCAAGGCAAGGAAAGGAAAGGAAAGGCATGTATTTTCAAGGAAATGCATGTCAGGGAAAGGCATGGAAAGGCAAGGCAAGGAAAGGAATGTTAAGGCAAGTTATGGCATGTCAAGGCAAGACAAGGCATGGCATGTCAATGAAAGGAAAGACATGTCAAGGAAGCATGGCCTATAAAGGCAAGGCATGGCAAGGCTAGGCATGGCATGTCAAGGAAAGGCATGGATATTTAGGGAAAGGCATGGCAAGGCAAGGAAAGGAAAGGCATGGCATGTCAAGGCAAGGCATGACATTTCAAGGAAAGGAAAGGCGTGGCATGTCAAGGAAAGGCTAGGCATAGCATTTTTTTTATGATCTTTACTAACATTTATTAGAATTGTTGAATGTTTTACATCATTGGAATGACATCTTAGCTGTAACTTATTTGATATTTAATTATCGTATGTGAACTTTGGTATGATTTAATATGATTATAGTTTATTTTCATATGTTGTAATATTGGATATATAATAGAGAAATTAATTATTGCATGAAATAAATAATAACTTTTCATTCTAAATGTTAGTTTTTGTAGAACAAGAATCTTCCAGAAGATCTGGATCATCCTCAAAAAATAGATTCAGATCATGATGTCGGGTCTAATGCTAGGATGGAAGATGATGTTGATCATGATGACATAGATACAGATGACATTGATGTCATTGCTGATGCAGATGATGATGATGAAGATCATGATGATCATGATCATGATGGTGATGATGATGTTGAGGCAGTTGTTGGTAGCAATCAGTGACATTCATGATCATATAGACTGCATCATGAATCATTTTTGATATATTGTTATAATGCATATTTTCATGGTTACTATCATATGTATCATTTTCACAGCCTCCAGTACCATATTATTGAGTTGTATCATTTTGACATGTTTCATGTTGACTTATATCGTTTGGACATGATGTATCATAATGACTTGTATCATTTTGTCTTACATAATTTATCATTTTTATTTATAGCATTTGTACATGATGTATCATTTTGACTTATGTTTTGACATGTATCATTTTCAGATGATATTGATCTACTGTCATATATATATGACTTTCACTTGTTTTGGTTATATATATGATGATGATCTTATCAATATTGGCTTGTCAATTTTTTATATATTGAAATTGGTTGATGATTTTTGGATGCATATTTATTACGTATGATGGTTTTGATTTACTGCTCATGATGGATGTTGTCAAATTCACTTAAGTTATAGATATTTGACTCACTTGTTTTAATTATAGATGATGATAATGTTATAATAATTATCTTGTTATTTTATATATATTGGATGTTGTAGATTATATTTGTATGGAGATTTAATAAGTATAATGATGTTGTTAATTTGTATGGATGTATGTTTCCCTAAAAAAATCTTTATAAATGTTATCTTATAAAATATTTCAAATGCATTTATATGACTTACTGTATAATAATATAATTTATTTAAGAGACATGATATATTTAACTAATTAAATTGAAATAAAACATATTAAATTAATAACTGTAAGAAAAACAAGAAGCATTGTTGGAAGCAAGAAAGGAAGAAACAATGGAAGCCAAATTGGAAGCCACACCAGAAGAAAAACTAGAACCCAAACCATAAGCAAAATGGGAAGCAAAACATAAAGAAAAACTGGAACCCAAACCAGAAGCAAAACGAGAAGAAAAACGGAAAGAAAAACTAGATGTAAAATTGGAAGCCAAACTGGAAGAAAAATTGGAAGCCATATTAGAAGCAAAATTGGAAGCCAAACCAAAAGCCAAAATGGAAGCAAAATTGGAAGGCATATTAGAATAAAACCTGGAAGCAACATCTAGCACTAAACCTAGTGTTATTCATGGCACCAAACTAGAAGAAAAATTCAAAGCCATATCAGAAGCAAAACTGGACGTAAAATGGGAAGCCAAAACAAACGCAAAAATCGAAGCAAAATTGGAAGGCATATCAAAGCAAAATTGGAAGCAACACTTCACACTAAACCTGGCACTATCCATAGAGATATTCCTAGCGCTACACATGGTGCTAAACCTGCCGCTAAACCTGGTGTTATTCCTGGTGCTAATCCTGGTGCTAAACCTGGCGTTATGTTTCCGATGCTAAATATAGCGCAATTATAAAAATTCCATATTACACCCTGTTTTGTGCAGAAAAGGTGTCTGATTCATGGAGTAAAATACATTAAATTTCGGCGCTATTTTAGGCGCTAATTGCATGTTCTATTGTAGTGAATGGATATTGAGGAACCAACTCTTCTTACTTGGTTGAGGAAGAAGAATAAAATGGTAGCGTCCACACTTAAATCCATGCATGTTTTTCAAATCTATATGTATTTTGGACTAGTTTATCGGAATAAAAACTAGCATAAATACTTTGAAGTCTAGTTTATTTCTGAGATACAACCCTAGTACACCTCCCCTTTACAACATACAAATCTTTCTTCTATTTCGTTTATCAAAAAAATCTCTTAAGAAAATACCAGTGTTACTTTTATCAAAAAGGAGGTTCCTTTGATATTGGAATTTTCTTCAATGGGGATTTTGTGCATGCAAAAGTTTAGAGTTAGGGTTAAAGGTTTATAGATAGATTCAAGCTCATGGTCATTCAAAAGGTCAAAATTCACTATTTGGTTGTATACAAAGATAGTATATATTACATAATCCACAACACTACTACCCATCCCATGAATACAATTCATATTATTGGAGTTCATTACCCCATTATTAGGTCTTGAGAACTAGAAAGATCAACTAGCTCAATACTAAACAAATTCTCAGTCAGGTCTTCAATATATATATATATATATATATATTAATTAAATCAAGTTCCACATCTATCCATAAAGAATTTTGGTTGAAATAATTGGTTAAAATAATAGTTTGGTTAGTTGTAGTTCTATAGTTAATGTCTCGTGGAAAGAGGATATTACCTTCATTTATCAAACTGTAAATATATTTTTCTAGGGTATTACAAGGAAATTTTTTATCTATATTGTTCTTCTTATTAAAAGTACATGAATTAACATATTTCTATATAAATTTTATTAGCATTAATGATGCAAGAGCATTTCACCTCAAAGATCAACCCTATTGATTGGACCTAGGGGTCTTGACATTTACTAAGGGAGTGGGTTCCCTAAACTTTGAATTAATGTAATTTGGCATGTTTTAGTTGGGTTCTAGAAGGATCTGGTTTGTCTTCCCTATTTGAAGTATAAAGAATTAATTGAGAAATTAGTTGGGTTTAGGAAGATCATCCTATGTATGGACAATTCGAATGTAAAGTATGAGAGTACTATTGTGGGTATTAGCTGCATAATATTAGGGATTAGTTGATGAGTTGGAAGGAGACCTTCCATGCTTAAAATTGTAATCATACGGGCATCAGGGGGATGGTGGATGTGTGTGTCAAGATAGATAGTGAGAAATTGAGTGTGTAAGAGTTCAAGTGTGGCTGATAGGCCAATTGAAGGTTGATTGAATGTAAATCAGGCCAGAAGGCGAGAAGGTATTATTTAGTCTATGTGAATATTCAATCAATAGGATCTTTATGTGATTATTTTGCATTTCGGTGTACTATTGAATGATATATTGAGTTAGTAATTTTGCTTGGTTTTAAGAGTGGTTGTGCACAAGCAGGATCAAGTGTTTTTTGAAGGTTTGGACGCAGTATAAGTTACAACCATCATCGATCATTGATCACTAGAAGGATCAACGATATAGATCATGTCAAGTGACACTCACAGAGAAATAAATTGTGATCATTAGATCAAGGTAGAGATAAGTCATGACCATCAATTCCAAGGTTAGATCGACAGGTGATAGAAATATTAGAGGTTATAAGGAACAAGGGAGTTAGAGCAAGACGAGGATCTATGCTTGAGTGAGATCAATGGTTTTCATGCTATTCGATAAGGAAAGGACTGGCTCAAATTAGATCTGGGATGAATCCGCCGGATCTATGGTTGAAAAACTCATTAGTCTAGATGATTGGATGTTAATTTGTGATCATTGATCACCAGCAAGATCAACGGTTCAAATCCTTTTGGATCTCGGACATCATAAGAAGGGAGAAGTCTCAAAACCTTCCAGCGATCCAGTGTCCGATACACATGGTTATCATCCATTGAAGAGGAAGATCAATGGTGATATGAATAACAACATAAGTGTGATGGAGAAGAGATCAATTCATTTATTCAACTAGCATATCAACAGTTCATAGGAGATCAGATCGGAGAAGGTGCTCGAGAGTTAACATATCAGATCGAACCCGGGGAATAACAAGTGTAGGAAGAAGTTTGATATTTCGATACTGATATACATCAAAAAATGTATGAAACCACTCATAGGGTGACACATAGCCCATAAATAATATGACATGTGTTAGTGTCCATTTGGAAATTGGAGTGTATGAAAGTCATGGATCAAGGTGACACGTGGAAACCTAGTCGGAAATGACACATGGAAATTCCATGTCAACAGGTCCACATGGTTGGGTTCCACATCATACTGAATCAGGGTCTTGTTAGTGTATTAATATTTATAACCTCTAGTGATATAGTTCCCATCATACGTCATGTGGCATAGAGGCATCCACACAAGGAGCAATATGTGGAGGGGCAAGGTTCCAAGGTACTCAGGGTTTGTGTAAAGGAAAAATCGATGGTCTAGAGTAGATCCATGAGATCGAAGATGATAGGGGCATTTTTATTGATCGTTGATCATTTAATTTGATCAATGGACGAGGTTATATCATCTGTTGGATTGGGCGAGAAAGAATCAAGTTCATGTTTTTTGGAAATTCAGTGATCTGATATCTGCGCATATGGTCCTATCCCATGGTCACATGCAGAAGGGTGACTAGAGTTCAATCACTCAATAAATAAGTGTATTTTCTTGAGAAATTGGTCACGTAGAGGATTCATGCCAAGGTCTTCGCATTGTGGATAAGAACTGAGAGGTATGGTGTGAGAACTAAGGACTTTGGGCCTGAGGTTAGAATTCAGAACATCTCAAGAGTTGAGCTTAGAATACTTTTATTTATAACTCTACACCTGTGGGTATAGAGATCTTCGAGGGGGTCTCCATGAATTGGTATCAGAGCATAGTTATGTTCTTTGAACTGAGAATTGTGGAGTCGGTTTTTTCATTGAAGCAAGCTAAA
>JASDQU010374749.1:96647-111027 GCA_032191745.1 Picea mariana | reverse complement strand
TTAGGATTTTGATACCTCAGACCTTGCATGATGCTATCCAGAAGGCCCTCATATTAGAGGAGGAGCTTATTAGCGTGGTTCAGAGCCGGACTCCAGTGAGACTAGCAAGCCAGGTGTCATCTGGTGCGCAACAAAATCAGACACCAGCTAGGCGTTCACCGGGATATCGTGGCTTCTAGAGAGGATCCACTTTCACTACACCTCAATGAACAACACCTCAGCAACAGACTCCTTACCGAGGACCACCGCACCAGCAACAACATCGACCACATCAACAATTTAGGCATGTTCAATAGAACATACCAGGATTCCAGGCTGGTGGGCCGTCAGCTTCTACTTTGGGTACCAAGAGTATTGGACCGAAGAAAGGGTGTTGGACCTGTGGGGAGCCACATTACCAACGCGACTACCCAGTGGAGAGGACTAGAGCATCTGGATCAGCCAGACCCACTACTGTGGGAGATTTGGGCAAGGCCCATCAGATTCATGCAATGATGAATAACCACCAGGCAGAGCACCAGTTGACTGTGCTCGAGATGTCAGGTACTGTCACTGACTAGACCCTTAGTATTTTGATAGATCCCGGTGCTACCAAGAGTTTCATTTTTGGTGCAGTGCTAAAAAGGATTAAGGTAAAGGTAGTCGAACATGATGATTTTAGCTTTGTAGAAATGGATTCTGGAGCCAAACAGAAGGTTACGAGCTGTAGCCTTAACCTGGGGGATTTTTTCACCAGGGCCAACCTGTACGTCATGATCTTAGGATCTTATGATGTTGTGATCAATATGGACTGGTTGGAATCACATGAGGCGATACTCAACTGTAAGACAAAACATTTGATCTTGGTCGATGATGAGGGACAAAGACGCGTGATTGTAGGTTGGAACCAGGGAGTTTTCCTGAGGTTCATCTCTTCCTTGCAGCTATGGAAGAGCATGCGCAAGGGATGTAAGATTTATGTGATCCTTGCGTTAAATGAGAAGGGATCAACAAAAGGTATAGAACACCTTCCGGTGGTGAGAGAGTTTGCATTCGTCTTCCCGGAAGAGTTACCTGGGATGCTTCCGGAGAGGGAATTGGAATTTACCATAGACCTAAAACCGGGGACTTAACCGATAGCAAGAACGCCTTATCGGATGTCGACCCCAGAGTTACATGAGTTGAGAATGCAACTGAAGGAGTTGATGGACCTAGGACTTATACATCCAAGTGTTTCACTGTGGGGTGCGCCAGTTATCTTCATACAAAAGAAGGATGGGTCGTGGAGACTCTGCATTGACTATCATCAATTGAAGAAAGCAATGATCAAGAATCATTACCTGTTTCCAAGGATTGATGATCTGTTCGATCAGATGAAAGGTGCGATGGTGTTTTCAAATATCGACTTGCGATCAGGGTATCACCACTTACAGATTAAGGAGGATGACATCCCTAAGACTACCTTTAAGACGAGGTTTAGACATTACGAGTTTACTATTTTACCGTTTGGACTGACAAATGCCCCAGGGGTATTTATGAGTATGATGAACAGGGTGTTCTGCGAATACTTGGACAAGTTTGTCCAAGTATTCATTGACAATATTTTGATTTACTCTCGGACAATGGAGGAGCATGAAAAAAACTTGCACTTGGTACTACAGTGTTTGCGAGAGAACAAATTGTATGGGAAATTGTCTAAATGCTCATTTGATCAATCGAAGATTCACTAGTTAGGGCATGTCATCTCCAGAAAAGGTATCATCATGGATCAAACAAAGGTCGAGGCTATTATGGAATGGCATGTGCTGACGAATGTCCTGGAAGTTCATAACTTTATGGGTTTAGCGGGATACTATCGACGGTTCGCCGAGGGTTTATCAAAGATAGAAAATCCGATTACGGAATTGCAGAAGAAGAACAAGAAGTTTGTTTGGACCGAGAAATGTGCGGAGGCATTTCAGAGGCTCAAGGAACTGTTGACAATGACACCGATTCTGAAGGTTCCCAACATGGACGCGGATTTCTTGATATGCACTGACGCATCCAAGGAAGGCTTAGGCAGAGTCTTATTGAAAAATGATCAAGTGATCGCTACATGTCAAGGAAGTTGAGAAGGCATGAGGAGAACTATGCAACACACGATTTGGAGTTGTTAGCCATTGTATATTCCTTGAGATTTTGGAGACACTACCTTATTGGACGAAAATTCGAACTAAAAATGGACCACTGTGGACTACAACACATCTTTATGCAAAGGGACTTGAACACGCGACAACGACGTTGGTCGGAATTGCTTATCGAGTACGATTTTGAGATTACTTACATAAAAGGTACAATGAATAGAGTGGTAGATGTATTGAGTCGGAGATCCTGCATCTTTTTTGTGGTGCCTCTTCAGATGAACCTACGTGAAAGGATTCTAACTTTACAGGGCGATGATGACTAGTACATGGAGGTCAAGAATTTTATTGGACATACCACAATGATGGTACCAAGATTTGAAGGATTTATGTTGGACAACGATGAATTATTGAGATTTAAAAATCAAATTTATGTACCACCAAATGATGAGTTGAGGAGTTTGATCCTAAACGAGGCTCACAGAGCAGTGTACATGGATCACGAGGGAGTCATGAAGATGAGGGCAGACCTTAAACCCTTATTCTTCTGGAAAGGAATGAAGGCAGACATAGTCAACTACGTGGCAAGATGTTTAGAATGTTAGCAAGTGAAGGCTGAACATAGACATCCAATAGGATTACTACAACCACATGCTATTCCAGAATCAAAATAGGAGGTCATTTCGATGGATTTCATTGTTGGATTTCCACTGATGACAACGAGACACGACTCGATTTTTATGGTAGTCGACACTCTCACGAAGAGTGCTCATTTTATTCATGTGTGTACACCGTATCAGGTACCTAACATAGCTAGAGTTTTCATCAGTGATATTGTGAGGTTGCATGGCATGCCTAAGAGGATTATATCCGATAGAGGATCGATGTTTACTGGACAATTTTGGACTAGTTTCCAAGAGGCATTGGGAACCCAACTTAAGTTTAGTACTGCGTATCACTCGGAGACAGATGGGAAGACCGAAGGAACAAACCAAATCTTGGAGGACATGTTGCGTATGTATGTGATGGACGAACATAAGCATTGGGAAGAATTCTTTCCACTGGTATAATTCGCATATAACAACAATTATCAATGCACCATTAAGATGGCGCCTTTCGAGTTTCTTTACGGGCAACCATGTCAGACACCTTTGAGTTGGGATCGACTTGAGGATAGGGTCCTGGTGGGGCCAAAAGTGATCCAAGAAATGGAAGACCAAATGCAAACAATAAGACAAAGGATCAAGGAAGCGCATAATCGACATAAGAGTTATGTCGATGTGCCTCGTGTCGACCATAGTCACGAAGTTGGCGATCGAGTATTCTTGCGGGTGAAACTGCATAAGAGTTTGATCAAGTTTGGAAAGGGTGATAAAATATCTCCTAGGTTCGTGGGGCCTTTCGAGATTGTGGAAAGGAAGGGGCCCGTGGCCTATCGACTAGCCTTGCCTGATTCCTTGAGGCGTATGCACGATGTTTTTCACGTATCTGTTTTGAGACATTATATTAGTGATCCTACACATGTTATTGACATGAGTTCCTTGTAGCTATATGATGAGGGTGTGCTCATGGCTGAGCCAATATGCATCCTGGACCATCACATTCAACAACTACGACGTCGAACAATAGATCAGGTCAAGGTCTAGTGGGACAACTATAGTCCGCACTCGGTGACTTGGGAGGACGCATATGATATGCGTCAACAATTTCCATTTTTGTTTGATAGGTAGACTTATGATACTGTGATATAGTTTATTTTGGAACTTATGTATTGTAAAACTTCGGGACAGAGTTTAGACCAAGAGGGGGTGTATGTAACATACCGCTCTTGCGCACACTGAACATACTTATTCTTTGAGAAGTACACTTGCTTGCAAGTGATCCATATTATTATACTATTTTCCGTTTAATTATGATTATGAGGCATTATGTATATGATGATATGTTATTTTGTTGTATTGACATAGACAGGTGATATTGACTGGGTTCTCCTGAGTGTGTAGGACTTTGGAAATTGAGGATGTAGAGGCATCGATGAAACCCCTTGGACTCCGGATCGAGTCAGGGACTGGACTATTGGGGTTTGATTGTTGTTTGATATGACATACGTACATACGATTAGATGTAATGATGATTGATTATTATTGCTAACATGATTCATTGATGGATGCAGGCTGACGATAGCTTACCGACCAGACTCACATGTGGAGTAGAGGGGTCATGCACGACAACCATAGAATTTGAGGGAGAGGTGTGGGAGCAGCCCTGCCACAACCTACTAACACTCCCGTCCTGGCAAAAACTATAGGTTAATGATTACCTAGTTCGAGAAGACCCACAATGCCGTGAGGGAAAACTACGACCGTCACTCACGATGATTCTAAGGGGTGCGCAATAAGGCAGGGGCCTTATTCCTTAGAGGCCCTTAGTCTCCCACAAGATCACCTAGCAGAGTATTGACTCCAGGGGTTTTTGATGTCTACCAAGTCAGTCAAGAGGTGAGTGTCACTCTTGGAGCACGTAGTGAGTCCTGAAGGGAACGTCCTGCAAGGGAAACATAAATAAGCGAGTGGCACCCTTGGAGTGCATCCTGAAGGGTACGTCGCGCAAGGAAAACAGAAGAGGCGAGTGAAACTCTTGGAGCATGTAGTGCGTCCTGAAGGGCACGTCGTGATTTCAACGGGTAAGTGAATAAACCTAGTCGGCCTTAAAATGATTAATGTGATAAGTAAGATTTAAAATCAATTTCCCTAATAAAAATCTCGCCCAACCTAGTGAAATTAAAATATAGGTCTAAGTAACACATGTGGTAAAAAATAATAATCATAATTAAACATGTAACAAGAAGGGGGGGTAAGAAATTCAATTTATTTATTAAATTCAAAATTTTAATGGAGGATTAAAATTTTAAAAAGGGAAATGGTCGTTTTTATCTATTTTGCTAATTTAATTTTAGTAAAAAAAAATAAAAGAGGGTAAATGGTTGTTTCATCTACACTTGCTAAATTTAATTTTTAATTAAAGAAGAAAAAATGTAAATTGTTGTTTTATTTAACCTTATTAAATTGATTTTTAGTTAAAAAGTAAAAAGAGGGAAACTTAAAGAAAAAGGGGAAACCTAAAGAAAATGGGAAACATAAAGAAAAAGATGAATGTCTAACTTAGTAAGGAATCTTGCCTTGGGAACTTGCTATTTTTGAACTCAACAAGGAATTAAGTAAGGCATAACTCTTTAAGATTTGTAAGGGAATATTGGGACACCGAGGAGCATTTTTAGGAATGCTTTTAGGTGGGTGAGGGGAAATAGGAATATTTAAATAATTAATAAAGTTAATTTTCTGGTGCAATTAGGGGATGGGTGACATGTGTACGGGGGAGGTTTTTTGAATTTAATTGACTCAAAAAGGAATTTAATGAGAATTTGGGAAACTAATTACTTAAAAACTCTATAAAAAGGATGGAGGAGGAGTATGGATCTCATCTTTATGCGTAACGTTACACTGCTGAATTTTTGTCTTGATTGAAATTCTCTTGTGGGAGTTGGGATACCCAGCTCGAGTAACGAGTGGTAGCTCGAACTTGCGAGGAGAGCTAGGTGCTAGCAGTTCTCTGGTATCGTGTGCATGGCCCCTTTGTGGCTCAGGGGGATCAGGGGGAAGACGAGTACCCCTAGCATTGGATGGGAGGTATTGGTGAGGTTACATCGGTCGACAAGTGGGGGTTGGACGGAGCGTGCACGAGACATAAACTACAGATAATTCACGTCTGGCTAAGGTATGCCTGTTTAAGTTGTTACTTGTAATGAAATTAAATTTACGCATCTTATTTCTCTGTGCTCGATTGAAGATTTCATTGCCATGAGATGTATTGCATCTTCTTTCCTACAATATTGTAATCCTTGTGCTTGCTGTATTCTGAATGGATGTCCCTTGGCGAACCTAACTTCTAATTTCATTGACTTCTCTGTGTGGGTTTTATTGATTATTACGAAGAGATTGTGTTTTTATCTTCCGTCCCTTATTCATTTGGTCATAAGTTCGTGCCTGAACAGTCGGTCAGGAGTTGAATCAACAGTCATCACTTCAGTGTTTAAAGACCTATAGATTCTAATGCCCTGCTTTTCTGTGCATGGATGATGAGTGAAGGATAAATTTTTCCCAGCCGTCTATCCATTGCTTATCTCTGCATTTTTCTTTTCTGATTGATCTCTAATCCTTGCGCCTTCTATTGAATGAGTATCCTTGCATTTTCGATTGATTCATGGTCGAACGATTGGTCTTGCGCCTTCTTGTGATTGATTTCTTCTACGTTTTGGATGGTAAAACTCTGTGTTTTGATTGATGAATCCCAATGCCTTGATCGATAAATCTCAGCGTTTTAATATGTTAATGTTTGCGTTTATTTATGATGTGTCTGTGTTTTGATAAACCACAACGAATTATATGTGAATTGAATCAACAAATAGGTGAATGTAGACAACAATTTTTATATTTATAGACAATACACTTTATAGAGAGCGGATTTCTACTTCATATTTTATATTATCCAACGATTTAAGGAACAATGATTTAATGGATTGCGATTTATTAATGGGTGGCAATAATGTTAATGGATAGAAAATCTATTGACAACGATTTTAGATGTATTGTGTAGTGATATGCTGGATAAGTATTGTATGCTAGTTTATTTAGCCATCTATTTTTGACTGCAAATTACCCTTTTTGACTGCATTGACCACAACAAAATTTAACTGTATTTACCCAAAATTTTCAGACAACGACCTCGTTTATACCTAACAATTTCAGACTGGAAATCGAGGTCCCGTGGGCTCTTTCCTTGACTTGGCGCTTGTGTTGAAAACTTGGTGTGTGGCATGACTTAACTCTTGATGCTTGATGATTTATGTCCAAAATTGACACTTGGAATTCTCACAGATTGTTGGGCCCATGATTTTATCTTTAGATTGCATTATTACATATGAATGATCACAAATTTATATTGAGTGAGACTTCGTGGTATTGGTTGTTGTGAATAGATTTTTGACAGACTAATCTATAGTATGCCCACAAATTTATTTATGTCAGCGTCTTGTTATTAAATGATACGTTTGCATTTTTATTTTGGATATGTCTGCGTTTCCTTTTAAATAACAAGTCTGCATTTTTTTGGATTTGTCTGTGATTTGTTATATTTTTGGATGGCTCTTTTACCTGCGTTTGGAATGGTGATACCTGTTTTTCTACCTGCATTTTTACCTGCATTGGAATGGTGTTATACCTGCGTTTTTTTACCAACAAATTTTATTGTGAGATACCTACGTTTTACCAAGCAATTTCATTGTGATATACCTATAATATACCAACGAATTCCATGGTGATATACCAACGAAATTCATTGTGATATACCAGTGAATTTCATTGTGATTTACTAGCGAATTAATATCATGGTCACCTGTGTTTTTTTGTGTGTTGTTGACAAAGAATCCTAGGTAGCATCCTTAATATCATGGATATCTACGTTCCTCTTATCTCGATGATCACTTATTTCTGTGCTTAAACAACCCATAAATTTAACTCTGCGTTTCCATTAAGTAGACAGTGATACTGTTGGCATAGATACATTTTTTTTTTTATATTTGATAGCATTTTTATGATAGTTATTTATTGACAACGTTTCCATGAAGTAAATTACCGCTACATCAGATTTTTAGCTCTGCGATTCACCTATATATTACTTGGAAGCTTCATCATTTAATTTACTCCGCGTTTTACATGTACATTGGCTGCATTTTAATACACTGATAACATTCTTAATATGTGGTTAAGCGATTTTATACATCCTGTGGCAGTGCATCCCCGTGATCTAGACAACGATTTTTGGGTAATGTTAGACAAAGATTTGGTATTATTTAGTCAGCGATGTTTGTAATATATCACAACGATATGGTTGATTGACAATCACATCTTTTCCAAACTATTCACAACAGTTACCCCAACAAAATGATATGTTGAATTGATAAGTCACAAAAATTTCAAATGTATTCGATATATTGTAATTTGAATAATCTGTTATTTCAGTTGCACTAAAACAATTATATTCGATGTATAGTTTCAATTTCATTTAGCGAATTCTTAAGATAGAGATTTCATAAGATAGCGATCTAGTTTTAGTTTTAAATAGCGATATAAGAAAACAAATTCATATAGTTTCAGTTTTATCAGATAGTGATTTCAGTTTTAAAGGAAAGCAATATATACTTATCTGATATTAGGATTGGAAATAGTTGCTACAAACTAATTGTTTAATAATAATTATTTAATGTGTACAGATTGATTTGTTGTGCAAGGAAATTATTGTGTTGTATGAATGTTATAGTCATCTCGTTGACTTGTTGGTTGGGTGCTAGGGTTAGTTGTCAGGTGGTTATATATTTAATTTGGTCTCCTAGCGCATTGAATTCAACTTGGGTTAAGGGTCCAATTATGTTATGTTGCGCCATGGTTGCTGTCACGCCTAACACCTGGTGACAACATAATTCTTGATGAGGGGATCATCGCTCATCCTGACGAATAGAGGGGAATGATAACCTGGCCAGAGTCTTTGCTTTCTGATGTGGGAGTTTTTCGTTGTAATTAATGTTGGCACTGGGGTGTAACGCCCTAACACATTGGTTATGCATGCCATAGACATTTCCAATTACTGGTCGTCAAGCGATTGTGTCGGGTTGGTTGATGTTGTCCTTTAGCTTGTAGGCATTGTCTTGGTTATGTTGTGCGGGTAGTTGTTTATATCTGTATTGAATTATTGCATGTTTCGTCTAGTTGCCTGATCCACGTGCGTTGTGTTCATCGTCAAGTTGTGTTGTTTAACTGTTGTCGTGTTGCCTTCCTACTTCAAGCAAAAATAATTACTCTTGCTTGCGTCACTTGTAGTCGTAACGACGGGGTCGTTACATATGTGAGGAAGATAAGACAAAGACTACCTCTAAGACAAGATGGGTATCCTTTGCTTATAATGTCACATCTTTTGACTTGAATAATGTGTTAATTGTGTTTTTACGCATCATAGTTGTTACATTTCACAATGATATCCACAAGTTTTTAGAAGTCAATTTAGATGATTGGATCGTGTTTAGTTTGATGAAGAAACATGTTGCTTATTGTCCTTGAGGTTTGAAATATACGAGTTGTCCTTCAATATCAAGACACCACTACATTTGGGTACAAATTCTAATGTGAAACGAACATTAGTGTTGTTGCAATCATATTTCAATGTTAGACCTATTTTGTCTTAAATACATCGAAATACATATCTATTAGTTTTTCATTGGAATTTCGACGACCATAGAGGTCCACGTGTTAGTTTGTAATGAAATTTATTTTGGTAGAGATCATCAAAATTCTAATAACAATAGAGGTCCATGTTTTAGTTTGTAAGGAAACATTTTTCCAAATATCATTGGACTTTCGACATCTCTTTGTTGAACTTATGTTGCTAATATGTTGAAAGGACGTGGAAAGAACGTAATAAAAATGTTGTAAATGTGTCCAACGAACATGGAAAGCATGTGTCCATGATGTTGAAAAGATGTGCTAATCATGTCGCCTAAATGTGGGAAAAAGGTTGGATGTTAGACTTGTTCTCTTAATATTTTTCTATAACATTTGATCACTGTCATAATGGCATCATGCATTAGACGGTCAAAAAACCGTGCCATTGCTAGTATAACAAGAACGTCGATTTGATGTCATAATTATGTCATGTTTGGGTTTTTCAATAAATAATATATCCATCAAAATCTAGAAAAAAAATGTGATGATGAAAAAGAAAAAAAACATGATTAAATCCAACACAAAATGCCTCCATTTGTGGTATAATCCCTATTTCGACAATTGCATCAACTACCAGTGGACCATAGTCTTATAAGTTATAAATGATGATCATGGTGTCACTCTCCCCTATCTTGATAACATACTCAGGGTATCTGGGAAGTGTGAAATCAAGACAAATATCTTCAATTATAGTATCATGAAATCATAGTTCAAATAATTCCCTTTTCCTCATAGCAACTTGTTTCCTATTAAACCCTTGTAGCTAGCTTGAAATACTTATGAGTGAATCGTAATAGATATTTCTATATTCAAAGGTTTTTGTTTTGTCTTGACCAAAATGTGCAAGGATGTTATTCTAACTATATTCAAAGGTTTCTATATTTTCTTGACCGAAATGTGGAAGGATGTTATTCTAAAGGAATTATGTGAACCGTATATACATGTTACTAGATTTTCCGAATCAATTATATTTGGGTTTTCCTTGTGACATTAGTACATATGGGGTCAAAATTCGACAACATATTACGATGATATGTGTTAAATTAATCATACCATCGTAAATTACTGCAATTTCATCATTTTTTTGGCACTCCCCGACGTTTGTTGTACTTTCAAACCCATATTTCGACAAAATTTGGAGTCCTTGTCACCAAGGTATGGTCATCGCTATAACAACACTAGTTTGATATTTTGTCGATCTACAGAAGATATTTCAAATCACCTTCACTATATTGACGCAAATGCAAACATTGGTCCATATATCGACTAAAATGCAAATGTTTGTTGATATACCAACGACATTGTACTTTCACTTAGTTAGCTTTTATGTGGTCAACAATCATCATAAGTTTGACCCGACGTCGATATACTAATGACATTTGTGGGTCTTAAAAACAACTAAATAGCCATTTGAAAGTGCTTAACGATCATTGACTTTGTCACCTTTGATGTGGTCAAGTATCGTCGAAAGTGCGATATATGTTAGATATTTTGAAAATTTTGTTGTAGGTGTGACATCTATAAAAGATTAATTGTGTGGTCATTATTCAATGTACGTAATAGTCCCTTTTCTATGACTTCTTGATTTATACAGCTTGGATTTTGGACATACTCAGAAGGTTAAGTTATAAATCTTTAATATCTCTTTGTCTAATTTTAGATGGTCATGACATAACCCAACTTAGGCCCTATTTTTTGTGGGGACAAAAGTTTAATTTCTCTAGGAAATAGTTATGAACATGTCTACTCAATTACTTATATTGGCGTAGTTTTCTTTTATAATTGTTTAAATATTTTTTACTTGCTTTGAAGCTTATGTGATAAAAATGTATATATTTATATGGTTAATTTTGATCTCTTGAGTAATTGTTGACTAATACTCTTATAAACATTCAGTAAATCAATTACCATAATGGCTTAATTAACTCTAGACGTACAAATGGGGTCAATATTCGACGACATTTGTACTGTAAGAAAATATTTGTATATTGTACTTATATTGCATATTTAGTGGTTTTTGTTGTAATATACAATCTCAATGGTGTCAAATAATAATAACAACATTACGCATCATGAAGAAAATGAAAGGAAGATTTCTAGGTTAAAGGTGACATTGGAGGCAAAGGGTAATGTAGAATTTGAATGCCCTTGCAATAAATGCACGGGCTTTAACAAAATAAGGCTTGTATTTAACACAATTAAGAAACATTGTTGGAGATATGGGCACGTTGAAGTGGGGTTCTCATATCGTCCCATGGTAAGTTATTCAGTATTATTATATATTGTACTCTTTGTATTGAACGTATTTATAAAATTTTCTTTCATTTTAATATTTTTTATATACATTGATTTTATTGATTGATGTTTGTAATTATAAAGAAAAATCCTCCTAGGTGTCTGTCACCAGAGAAATATGTGGTGCTTAGTAGTAGTAGAAATATTATTGTACATGTTGAGGAAGATGGCTATATGCATATTGAAGATCATCATGATCAAGTTAATTCTATGGAATTAGAATATGACACCAATAATACCATTGATCCAAATGACGAGACAAATAGATTGATCTAGAAAATCTTTGCTCCTATTGATGAGGATGACAACTTTGATGATATACCTTTTCTTGAGAAGGAAAAACAACCCCTTTATGAAGGATCAAGAACAAATGTTATCTCAACTATAATGTTGTTGGTGAATTTGAAGGTATTGAATGTTTTTTCAAACACTTGTCTCACACAGATCTTAAGGTATGTAACAATATATTTCGTCACATCTACGTAAAGGTTGAAATTATTTTTCTCTTTTTTTTAGTGTTAATTAATGTGTAATATATTAAGGATGCAATATTTATGATAATTATTATTTACATTAACTAGTTATTTTTTATGCTATAGATTGTTTGGTGAATGTTTCTTACCACCGTCAAATAATTTACCTCGCACATACTGAGAGCTATCTGCCATTATGAAATATATTGGAATGGAGTATCAAGATATTTATGCATGTACTAATGATCATATTATATATTATGGACAATAAGCATCAGAGATGAAATGCTTGCAATGTCAAATCAATAGAAATTGAACTGATCAAGTAATAAAAAAGGTGCCTCACAAGGTTCTTCGTCATATTCCGATAATTCCATGTTTGCAACAACTGTTTAGGTGTGAAAGCATAGCACATTTTATGGATTACCATGCATGACACAAAAGAGAATATGGTGTTCTTCAAATTCCTGCAAATTCTTTTGCATTTAGGAAAATCGAAGAAAGATGGTTGAATTTTAAAGAAGAACCTCATAATGTTAGGATTTGATTGGTAGCTGATGGTGTCAATCCATTTGGTGAGATCCGGTCTATTTACTCAGTGTGGCCTATTTTTGTTATAATGTCAATAAAGAGGGAGCACATGATGTTCGCAATGATTGTTCTAGGTATTTGTTTACAATATTTGTTTGAATGTATAAGCAACATTTCATTTATCTTATTCATTATTAGTGCATTATTTATTATACATAAACAAGGTATGAATTACGTGTACTTTCAACCAATAAGGTAAGTACCAAGTGAAATATATGAATGTATATATTGAGTTTCTTATTGACGAGCTATGGAATTTATGGGATGGCATCAATATGTACAATGTCTCTAGACCAATAGGAAAAAACAAATTCAATTCCATGGAATGCTTACATGGACAATTCATGATACCCCACGACTAACACATTTGTGTGGTATGTAACGTCACACTAATGCACTTTAATAGTATATAATTTTATGAAAATATTATGCATGTTTCTAATATTAATTCCTTATTTTATAAATAATATTAGCTGTCACATTAATCCATATCTTGCCGGTCTTCAAACAAAGGGTAAATTTGCATGTCCAGTTTGTGGTCCTAAGATGAAATATCATCATACAAGAAGTTTAGGAAATGAGGTGTTTGATGAGTATAGGCACTTTCTCCCTAAGAACCATAGGTATTGAACTATCGAAAAACATATTTTCAATGGGAAAGAAGAGACTCGAATAAAACCATGAAGAATGAGACCTCACCTATGGAAGTTGGCATATAATATAAATCATCAAGGTAAGAAATTCAACTATGTATCACACAAAATGTTTTACAATTTTCATTTGTATTGAATTATGTTTACAATATCTAACAATTATTGTTGTATAATTAATTCATTTATATTTCATAAAGGTTGTCAAGGCATTGATGGGAAGCTTCCACGATGAATGAAAAATTGCCCCATACAATTTAGTAGGTTGGCCTACTATGAGCGCCTACAAATAGATCATTTGTTTGATACAATGCATATTGGGAAGAATATAACCAAAACATTGTGGAGAATCTTAGATGGAAGGAATGGCAAAGAAAAAATTATCAAAATTTGTAGTGACATTCAGGAAGCCAATCAGACAATGCACTATTTGATTAATTCAAATAGAAATGTCAAAGACTAAAATCATCTTCCATGGTTATTTATAGAGAAGGAAAGCAACATTGTAAAGGAGGCGATTTGGAAAATTAAATTTCCCATGGGATTCTCTTTAAACATAAAAACTATCTTAATGAAGAAAGGTGACTTTGGTGGGATAAGAACTCACGACTGACATACCTTCATTAAGATAATTATTTTGGTAATAATTCTTTTTAGTATTTTAATTTTGTTTTCTTTAAAAAAAAAATGATTCCTTTTTTGTAATTACAATATGTTCTACCTCTATCTCTCCCCGACAACTTCGACAACAACGTAAAACAAGTTATATATGATATTGGAAAATACATGAGGTAAGCAAAATGTTTTTTGCATAACTTGTCGTCATGTATTTTTTTACTTGAATTAATGTATATACTTTGTTGTTGAAACCTATGATTTTCTTGTATAATCATGTGTGGGTGGTTGTTATCTAAATAAATCCATAAAGAAGATATAAAATA
>JASDQU010374749.1:68486-83584 GCA_032191745.1 Picea mariana | reverse complement strand
AGAGAGAGAGAGAGTTTCAATTGTTTCTCTTCTTGAGTGTGAGAAGTTCCTGCAAGGAGTGCGTTGAAAAAGGTTCAGAGTTCATATCTGAAATCTCAGGAGGGATACCGTCGTTCTCATTCCAATAGAAGTGCAAGTGAAGCATAAAATCCGTGCAAGGTGTGCACAGGCTAGTTGAAACCTTAGAATTTATTAGCTAAGGAGAGAGTTGAAGGACTATGGTTGTAGAAGGTGCACAGAGTCAAAGAATCAAATACTTAGAAGTATTTGAAAATCTGCCACAAGAAGTGCATGCATGAGTCCTTTTGAGACTTGAGTTGCAAGAGAAAGATCAGAAGGGATAATGCCTTTGAATAATTCAAAGGAAAATGGAGATTGGAATACTTCAAAAGGAGACGAGGGTCAAAGTCATCCAACATAGGTAAAATTCAGAAGGGAGAACGTTGGCTCATTTCACAGGAGCAACGAGTGGTCGAAATTATCTGTGGAGAATTCACGAAATCACGAGGACCATAGGATCCATAGAATTTGCAGGGTGATTAGAGGTAGGTGAACTCATCACTCTAGGATACAGAATCAACGTGGACCGTTGATCGTTCTTTGCACAAGCCGTCCGATCATTTCAGCATTTCGGGGATCCTAACGACAACGAGTTGAGCACAGTGGAATGAAAGTCCCAAAGTAGCGAGATGCGATAGGAATTGGCGTGGAGTTTCGGGATTTCGACACTTCGGGTGTCGGGAAACGGAGGAGGCAGCGCTTTGGGGTCGAGAGTCCCGAAAGCTGGGAAGAGTGACAGGTGGCTGGAGTCTGTGTCAAAGGTAAAAGACAATGGAGAATATAGGTGACATACTTGTCACCAGGTGGAGTCAAACTTTGTTGACTGTTTCGGGGTTTCGTAGGTTGGGGAGCTGGAAGCCTTGCATTAGGATTCACAAAGACGCGAAGTCTGAAATTTCGAATTGGCAGAAAGTTCTATGAGAAGACAACCTTTGTTGAATACATTTTGGTGAATCGACATTTCAGGTTTCGACAATAGAGGGCCGAGAAACTTGACACTAGGGATCGCGAAATTGCGAGACCCGAAGTCCTGAATTAGGGAAGGGCACGATGCTATTGTGGTCAGGGAGATTTTGTATTGGGGCCTGGTGTTTGTTCACATAGGCTCAATTCATAAGGACCTGTGGATAGGCCATGAGCATATGAGATATTCCCCGAGGGGAAATCAAAGAGTCAATCCGACTCAAGGGCAGATTTAGATCGATCTTGCGTGGACCTCGACCAGAGGGTTCGAGGGTCTGCACCAGAAGTGGTATCAGAGCTTGAATCTATTTGTATATTGTAGGTAGAGGAAGCGAGAGGAGAAAAGAGGAACATTTCTCAACCATGCCGCCGAGAAAAAGAGACAGACCAATGCCTAATCCAACAGTGGAAAGGGAAATGCGCAAACTACGTGCCAGGCTTAATGCCATGGAGACAACACAGAGGTGCATAGTCGACGCTGGAGATATTAGCGAGGTTGAAAGTGAGAATGAAGCTGGACACGAGGGAGAATTTGCAGTTGAGGATGCTGCGGATGAACACCTATTCAGGGATGTTGCAAGGATAGGTGCTAGAGAAAAAATGGAGATTCCCATGTATGAGGGGAACCTAGATGTTGAAGAGCTTCTAGACTAGATTAGAGCTCTGGATAAATACTTCGACTATGAGGATGTGGAGGAAGACAAGAAGGTCAAACATGCTATCACAAGGCTTAAAGGACATGTAGCATTATGGTGGGATGACCTGCAGGCTGACAGACACTGCAAAGGCAAGAAGAAAATCAAGAGTTGGGATAGAATGGTTGCAAAGATGAAAGCCAAATTCATACCCAAGGATTATCAAATTACTCTGTTTCGGAGGATGCAGAATTTGAGACAGAAGCTGATGTCAGTGAAAGAATACACTGAAGAGTTCTATAAGATAAACATCAGGGCAGATCATAGAGAAAGCGATGATGAAAAAGTTGCCAGGTACATGAATGGTCTGAGATATGACATCCAAGATGAGATGAGCATGATGATCATTCGAAATGTGGAAGATGCTTATCAGATGGCTCTGAAAGCTGAAGAGAAGCTGAGCCGAAAGCAAGGTCAAAGAGGCTGAGGTAGAAGTCAAGACAGAGGCAAAACAATTGCCCAAGACAGGACTCAGAAGCCTAAAGAAGAGGGAAAGAAACCTCAAACTCAGACTGAGAGAGGTGGAAGTTCACAGAGAGGGCAGTATGCTGATGGAAATACTTTTCCTCAAGCTAGAGGAAGAGGAAGAGGAAGAGGTGGTGAAGTGAAATGTTTTGTTTGTGGAAAAAATGGACATAAATCCTATGAGTATCCAGATAGGAAGAAAGAAGATGGTGAAACTCACATTGCCTAAGCACAAAGACGGAACGTTGAGGTAGAATATGCTGATGGCAGAAGATCCTTAATGATGAGGAAAGTTCTCTTAACACCAGAGAAGGAGATAGAGAATCCAACCCAAAGGAACAGACTTTTTCAGACTGCTTGCAAGACCAAAGAAAGGGTATGAAAAGTCATCGTGGACAGTGGTAGCACATACAATCTCGTTTCTACAGAGATGGTAGAAAAACTAGAGCTGGAGACTATCGTACATCCAAGCCCATACAGAGTTTCGTGGCTACAAAAAGGACATCGTGTAAATGTCACTAAACAATGTTTAGTTAAATTTAAAATAGGAGGATATAAGGATGAAATATTATGTGACATCATTCCCATGGATGTTTGTCATCTATTGCTGGGTAGACCATGTCAATATGACAAAAATGTGATTCATGATGGGAGAAAGAACACATACACCCTAGAGAAGAATGGGAGAATTCACATGTTGCTACCGATTAAGGATAAAGAAGTGAAACCAGAGGTAAGAATCACTATACTTCTCATGAGTGGGAAGGAACTTCTTAAGGAGGTTAAGAAGAAGGAAGACACAAAATTTATTGTGGTCAAGAAGCCTAGAATCGTTTTGACCAGCACAAGGATAGACGATTTACCAGAAGAAATCCAGGAGTTGCTGGAAGAGTTTGCTGATATAGTAGTGGACGAACTACCTTGTTCATTGCCACTGATTAGGAGTATAAGCCATCACATCGATCTTATTCCTGGAGCCAGTTTACCAAACAAAGAAGCGTACAAATTGACGTGGCAGGAGAATGAAGAGGTTAAGAGACAAGTCTAGGATTTAATGGACAAGGGATTGGTTAGAGAGAGCTTGAGTCCATGTCTTGTTCCAATAATACTCAACCCAAAGAAAGATGGAGGCTAGAGGATGTGTACAGACTCAAGGGAAATCAATAATATTACCATCAGATACAAATTTCCATTGCCAAGGATGGATGACTTGATGGATTGCTTGAGTGGAGAAAGATTTTTTTCAAAAATCGATTTGAAAAGTGGGTATCATTAGATTCGAATGAGAGAAGGTGACGAATGTAAGACAACATTCAAGACGAATGAAGGGTTGTATGAATGGCTTGTTATGCCATTTGGATTAACAAATGCGCCTAGTACTTTCATGAGAATGATGAATGAAGTCCTGAGGGAGTTCATCGGGAAATTAGTTATCGTATATCTTGACGATATATTGATTTTCAGAAAAACAGAAGCAGGACACTTGAAGCATTTAGCTATAGTGATGAGGTGATTACAACAAGAGAAATTGCTGATTAATATGAGGAAATCATCATTTATGAGGACATAACTCATTCACTTGGGTTTTGTTATCTCTGCGAATGAGCTGAAGATGGAAGGGAAAAGGTAGAACACAGGGTTATACCAACCATTACCCATACCTGAAAGGCCATGGGACGTAGTGAGCATCGATTTCATATTGGGACTGCCAAGGACAAAAGAGGATGTGATTCAATCTTTGTGGTAGTCGACAGATTTTCAAAGATGACACATTTTATACCATGCCATAAAACCAATGACACAACTCATATTGCGAACCTGTTTTTCAAAGAAGTCGTTAGACTTCACAGCTTGCCATAGAGTATTGTTTCGGATGGAGATACCAAGTTCGTGGGACATTTCTAGAGGACTTTATGGAAGAAGCTAGGGAAAAGTTTGTCTTTTAGCTCAGCTTATCATCCTCAGACGGATGGGAAAACATAAGTTGTGAATAGGAGCTTGGGAGATTTACTGAGGAGCCTAGTGACTGAACACCACAGTCAGTGGGATCACATTCTGCCACAAGTGGAATTTTCTTTTAATGATTCGATCAACATAAGCACAGGGCAGAGTCCATTCCAAGTTGTATATGGAATGCAACCAAGGGGAGTTTCTGAATTGAAAGATTTAGAACGAACTGAATTCAAGAGTGCTAGTGCAGAGGATTTTGTAGAAGCAATGAAGGAGCTTCATAGCCGAGTTAAGGAGCGATTGCAGAGTTCAATCCAAGAGTACAAACGCAGAGTAGATCAACACAGACAAGAACTTCAATTTGAAGTTGGTGATTTGATTCTTGCACATCTGAGGAAAGAAAGGTTCCCAAGGGGAACATATAACAAACTGAAAATGAAAAAGATTGGACCATGCAGAGTCATGAATAAATTTGGGGCAAACGCATATGCGATTGAATTACCCAATGGGATCAGAATCTTGCCGATATTCAATGTTGCGGATTTGTACCCTTACGAAGCAGGAGCAGAGGATGAATAGACAAAGGTTCAGTGGATCAAACAAATGCCTGTAGCTGAAAATCCACAGATGGAAAGTATACTTGAAAAGAGAGTTAGCAGGAAGACCAGAAGAAAAGAGTATTTTGAATACTTGGTCAAATGGAAGGGATATCCAGTTGAATATGTCAATTGGGAAGATGAAGCAGAAATTCAGAAGCATGGACAGACTGTGCAAGAGCTCATGAACAAGAGTTCATGAAAATTTTCAAGCGAGAGAGTATGATGCAGGAGCATCGTAAACAGTCAAGCGAGCATGGAGGCGAAGGACAGCTGGAAAGCGCAACACACATTTTTCACGTTTTGAAATGTTTCGAAAGTTTAAGGGAGCAGATATTAATGTAATAGTTAGGAAGATGGCATACTTGCATTTATATCTTGGAGGTTGTAAACAGATCTTGAGCGATTGCTCTCATCTGTAAAACATTAAGGCATTTAAGCCCAGTTAATGAAAGTAGGTAGGTTTGAATTAATAGATTAGACAGTTTAGAGAGTAGGAGGGAAAATGGATATAGACACCCTCGTCTTTGTATTATGATATTGATTATTCTCATTATCATTTCCCAAGAGAAGGAGAGAGCTGTAGCAAAGAGTCAAGAAGAAGAACTCATGTACAGGAGCTTTGAATTAATATATGAAGCTTTAATTCAGTTTCATGGTGTTATGATGTTTTCTATTTGTACATGCTGAATGGTCTGCTTATAGTTGTTTTATGCTCTCTGTTATGCATTTTCTTTAGTACTGTGAATGTATGATTTCGTGTTGAATGTATGAAGTCTAAGAGAGAGAGAGAGAGAGAGAGAGAGAGAGAGAGAGAGAGAGAGAGAATGAGTTTCAATTGTTTCTCTTCTTGAGTGCAAGAAGTTCCTGCAAGGAGTGCAGTGAAACGTCTGTAAGGACTGCGTTGACAAAGGTTCAGAGTTCATCTCTGAAAGCTCCAGCAGAAGTGCAAGTGAAGCATAGAAGCCGTGCAAGGTGTCCGCAGGCTAGTTGAAACCTTATAAGTTATTAGCTAAGGGGAGAGTTGAAGGACTGTTGTTGCAAAAGGTGCACAGAGTCGAAGAATCAAATACTTAGAAGTATTTGAAAATCTGCCGCAAGAAGTGCGTGCAGGAGTCCTTTTGAGACTTGAGTTGCAAGAGAAAGCTCAGAAGGGATAACGCCTTTGAACACTTCAAAGGAAAACGAAGATTGGAATACTTCAAAAGGAGACGAGGGTCGAAGTCATCCAACAAAAGTAAAATTTAGAAGGGAGAACGTTGGCTCATTTCATAGGAGCAACGAGCGGTCGAAATTCTCTGTGGAGAATTCACGAAATCACAAGGACCGTAGGATCCATAGAAGTTGCGGGGTGATTAGAGGCAAGCAAACTCATCACTCTAGGATCCATAATCAACGTGGACCGTTGATTGTGCTTTGCACAATCCGTCAAATCATTTCGGCATTTCGGGGATCCCGACGACAAGGAGTTGAGTGCAGTGGAACGAAAGTCCCGAAGTCGCGAGCTACGATAGGATTTGGCGTGGAGTTTCGGGATTTCGGCACTTCGGGTGTTGATAAATGGAGGAGGTAGCGCTTTGGGGTCAAGAGTCCCAAAATCCAGGAAGAGTGACAGGTGGCAGGAGTCTGTGTTAGAGGTAAAAGACAACGGAGAAGATAGGTGGCATATTTTTCGCCAGGTGGAGTCAAACTTCGTTGACTGTTTTGGGGTTTCGTAGGTTGGGGAGCCGGAAGCCTTGCATTAGGATTCACGAAGACGCGAAGTCTGAAATTCCGAATCGGTGGAAAGTTCTGTGAGAAGCCAACCTTTGTTGAATACATTTCGGCGAATTGGCATTTCAGGTTTCGACAGTAGAGGGCAGAGAAACTCGACACTAGGGATCGCAAAATTGCGAGACCCGAAGTCCCAAATTAGGGAAGGGCACTACGATATTGTGGTCAAGGTGATTTTGGATCGGCGCCTAGTGTTTGTTCATGCAGGCTCAATTCATAAGGACCTGTGGATATGCCGTGAGCGTACGAGATATTCCCCGAGGGGAAATCAAACAGTCAATCCGACTCAAGGGAAAATTTAGATCGATCCTGCGTGGACCTCGACCGGAGGGTTCGGGGGTCTGCACCATATATTAATGAGTATCTTCCTAAATAAGAAGCATGAATGAAGGTGCCTCACATTTGGGATGTCAACTCCATCAACAAATTTTAAGGGGAGGAGAAAGGTAGAATGAGGAAAGTGAAAGGTAATTATTAGATGGTAGTTAAGATCTAATATAATACTTTGCATTATTAATCTTTATCTATATTGTGCATATTTAAATTTTATTCTTTCATCAATTGTTAATCTTTATTATTGTTAGTAATTTTTATTCTTTTTTCATACAGTTGGTTGAGAGTGGGATGCACTACATTTATTCATCACAAACAATCTTTGATTGGATGGAGTTATGGATCGATCGATGTAATATACAATGTAATGGTAGGTTATCATGGGAAGGGGTGGATACATTACTTAAATAAACTCATCATAATCAAGACACCAATCTTACTCAAAGAGAAATCAATTTAGAAAATTCTTTAAAATATAAATAGGAAAGCATATATATAATTCACCCACATATTCATGTTTTAGTTATTTTCCATTATATTAATCTATGTCATGGTGTGTTTTTTTTATAAATTTTTACTAAGTCTAAATATGTTTATTCACTGATAATGCATTTTTTACATGTCAGACATATTGCAGTTGAAACACTACAAGGCTATGTGGTGCAATGGCCGAAAATTTCACATCAAAAACTTGGATGACAAGACGAAAACCCCAGATAGTGGGATAACTGCAATGTTTTATGTCACTAATGTTTCCTATAGAAGTGATAGGAATCCAACAATATCCGAAAATATATATTATGGGTATTTAAATGATATAGTTTAGTGTGACTTTAATTCCTTCAAGTTAGTTTTGTTCGATGTCAAATGATACATGTTACAGATGAATGAATGTGATCCAAAAAGAACTATTATTGAGCATGCCAATGGATTTACCATGGTTAATACAAGGACATTTGAGCTTGGTACAAAAACTTATGTTCTTCCAAGAAAATGTGAGCATGTCTTTTATTTAGAGGTTCTAGGTAAAGAAAGTTGGTTGTACATTGTTATATATGATCCAAGAGGAAGGCCTGTAAAGTATAATGTACCAGAAGAAGATGATATTGAAGAAGAATAAGCTGCAAAGGAGCATGAGGTAGATGTAATGTTAGTCGAAGAAGTCGAATAAGTTTGGCTAGATGTAGATGAAAATTATGTTCTCGATGAGTATATTTATTATGATGTAATGATAGAAAATGACATTGATGATACATATGTAGAGTTGGATGAACATACATGTGTAGATTTGGATGATTCAAAACCTAATGATACAGATTATATGGAGTTGGATGAAGAAGAAGATCAATGATATCATCGTCATCGTCGTCACATAATGATATCATCATCATCATCATCACCATTGTCATCATTTCATCCTCATTGTTAGTTTCGTCGCATCATTGTTGTTGTCATCATCATCGTCATTTCCATCATCATTGTCTTCCATTGTTATAACCATCATCATCCTCATTGCAAAATTGTCATTTTCATTTTCATCATCATTGTCATTTCCATCATCATCATCATCCATTGTCATAATATTGATCATCCTCATTGTTAGCGTCATCGCATCATTGTCATTGTCATCATGATCATCATCATTACCATCATCACCGTCTTCCATTGTCATAATATTCATTGTCATCTTCATCATGGTCATAATCATAATCATCATTTTCATTGTCATCATCGTCATCGACATTAACCCTACAAGATTGGTCGACAGTGGTCATCATGTCGACTACTCCTCCAGGTAAAAAACATAGTCATGATATTCATATAAATGAAACACTGCACTGTATATATTGACTAATAATAAATTATAACCATGTCCTTCTAAAACTTTCTATTTTTGTAGTGGATGCCCCTATAGTGAAGCAATGTCCACTACTATTACGTCCTACTACTAGTAGTACAATGGTGGATATGATGCATAGTCATGGAGCACGACCAAAGGAGGGTCCAAAAACTGAAGGGGATGAAGACCAATGTACGCTTGATGATTTAGTGAAGAATTTTATGAAAATAAGAAACATCAATTAAAGAAGTGGTTGTAAATATTTTTATGAACACATTTATTTATATTATAAATTATTAGTTGTATAATTTTTGTTTAAATTAATATGCATTATTAGTTATGGGGAATTGATAGTGATGCAAGCGGGGGAGGAGCCAAATGAGATTCCACCTTCATGTGGTTTTCCTTGTTTAGTAGATAATAAATTATTCTCATAACCAAGAGAAGCTCATTAAGGTATTCCTATGATCCATTTAATGATATTGTTTTTAGATCCTATGATAAATATTGTCATCATCATTGTCATTGTCATTGTCAGCGTTATTGAGATAAATATTGTCATCATCATTGTCATTGTCATTGTCATCATAAATATCGTCAATTCCATCATCATTTTCTTCCATTTTCATTATAATCATCATGATCATCATGATCATCATCATTTTCAGTGTCATCATCATCATCATCAACATTTCCATATTCATCATCTTCTTCCATTGTCATCATCTCCATCGCCATCGTCATCATCATTATCATCATCATCATTTTCATCGTCATTGTCACGTCAACATCATTGTCATTGTCATGATCAAGATCGTTAATGCCATCATCATTTTCTTCCTACATTGTCACTATCATCATCATGATCATTGTCATCTTTGTCATCATCAACATGATCATTGTCATTGTAAGTGTCATAATAATCATTAATGTCATTTTCATCATTATCATTATTCTCATTGTGATCATCATTTTCATCCTCATCGTCATTGTCAATATTGTCATCATCATCGATGAGTCATTTCCATTATCATCATCATCGTCCTCATCTTTGTTGTCATTTTCATCACCATAATCAACATTGTCGTCATGATCCTCCTCATGTTCATCATTCTCATCATCATCATCATCATTGTCATCATCATCGTTATCGTCATCATCATCATCATCGTCGTCGTCGTCGTCATCATCATCATCGTCATCATCATCGTCGTAGTCTTCATTGTCATCATCATCATTGATGATGACATCCCTAATCCCTATAACCACTTTACATCATATTAATATGACCGTTTATATCATGCCCAACTCACTAACCTACAAAACCATATTAGACTAACTACTTATATCTATAACACCTAATCCATAACCTTGGTAACTCTTAAGTCCATTAACCTCTTACACCTAATTAACCCCCATAATTGTTAACACTTAAACCTTTACCCATAAAACCTATAACCCCAAAAACCTTAATATAGATTGTATTATATATAAAGCTTTAATATAAATTGTATTATATATAAAACTTTATTATAAACTATATTTTATATAAAAAATTATTATAAACTGTATTATATATTTTTTATATAGTACAATTTATATTATATAATATAAACTGTACAATAAGTTTTTTATATTATGTGGCGTTTTAATAATACATATTTTACAAAACCTGCCAAAATGAAAAACCCGCAACAAATTTCAAAACCAAAGGAAATGACAAACAAAACCCTTTGAATAAGAGCAAGACCTAATGAGATAGAGAGAGACACAAAGTGACAGAGGACCGACATTGAGACAGAGGAGTGACATGGGAGGACCTAGATCGAGCGACGGAGGAGACCCCAGACCAACAATGTCACCCAAATCTGTAATTTATTTCTAACCCTTTACAAAGGCATCATATATAATCAACATGAATTGTACTAGAGGAGTTTTGAAGATCAAGGAAAAGCCAAAATCCATCTCATTTGAGACCTCCCATAATTCAAAACCTACGAAACCACTGATCCAGGGTTCCTCTCAAAGGTAGCTTCTAGGTTGACAACCATTAAAATATAACTAAGAAAGGAATTAGTTTCAAAGGAAAGATGAGCATCAATCTTTCTATAAATCTTAGAGGTGTGTAAATCCTATAAAATGCCAACTTCAACTTCAAATTGGCATTGTTTGTTAATATACATTTATGTAGGTTATAATATTTTATAATTTTATGTAATCATATTAACTTCAATGTCAATGAAATTATGACATATAGAGAAACACTGATTTCTAATTATAGGTCTTCATTTTGCCATTGATGCATTATAGAAGTTCAAATCTACCAATTTCCAACAATGTTATGCTAATTACACTGTCCTCCCAACTTTCCAATGAGCAGTCTTAGTGTATCCTTTGCTTGAAGTCATATTTAAAAACCTTGTGATGCTTGTGCCTGATGGTTACAATACACCTCTCATCCATGTGAATCAACTTCCTAAGGTATATTTAATGTAAATTCTAGAACATAGAAAATTGTGTGAATCCTAGATCTCTCCTAAATTAATTAATTTTTATGTATGTGTGATTTTCTAGTTATTTGCTTAATGAATTTTTTTTTATTAAGGTTATGTGAATATTCACACTTATTTTCATAGTTGTATATCTTGTCTCCTCGTCTTCTATGAAATTTGAGGTTTACATGCTTTCTTTATGTTGGAAATATATAAGGTATATTTATTGATTTGCAACTTGTATGCAACCTCCCTTTATGAGATATTTGAGTGGCCATTCATATTGTAGCTTTAAATCCATACTTGTATTGTAGCTTGAAAAATGGTATCTTGTACCCCAAAGACATGAACAAATTTGACACGTGGTTGGGTGATCATGGGAAGGCATCAACCATCTTGCAGCATGTAAAGCGCTGATTTTCATATGAATTATTGTTGATAATCATTCAATTAACTTTTTTGTTTGTTGATCCAGACGAGCACACTAGAGGATGATGATCAGGGTGACGAAATATATGATTCCCTTAACCTAATTGAAACAATTAGTAAGGGATTCCAAAAGGAAAACAAAGAACTCCTTCAATTGGCTAGTTTTAAGCCTACAGAGGAGACCACAACAAGGACAAGAGAGTTAGAGCATAATATTTATCAATATGTGATAAGCACCATTTTTAAAATATATTTTTTATGACATATATTAATTTATAAATTTATGTTTCATATGTTTATCTAAGATAAACTAAAAACAATTTCTTTCTACAAAAATATTTGGAACCAATGCAAGATCCTGTTCATGGGGACGCTGTTGGTAACAATGGTGCATAGACCCCACAACACCCTGGCATGAGCCACATACCTTTGAGGCTATTTTCCTCTCCGTGTGTGTCTCATACCACTATATCTCTTCGGGCCCATGAGATACCCCCATCGTTCACGCAATACCATGGCTCACATGATAGTGTAGTAGATGGTGAATCTCATGAAGAAGAGTTTATGCACTACTATCCTAGAGCAACACGTGTTCAAAGCACAATAATAATATTGGTCAAGCTTTTGATGGAAGAAAAATTGGTTCCCTTGAAGATACCACAAGTCCTAGGTAGTTATTAATATCTTAGTTAATTCCTATTATTTAAATATTGAAATTTGCATCTTTCAAATTATTTGAAAATAATTACCATATCTTTTTGTAGGAAACAACATTTTTAATAAGACCTTGCATGACAAGGCCTTGGATATTTTTGGGCCCACCATTCATACAGAGTGGAATTCCCCAAAACAATAATTAAAAGAAAACATTATTAACCATTTTGTCGACATGTTTGGTGATTCGTTCAACAAACAAGATATCACCTCGAAGGCAGGTACATATTTGAAATATGATAGAGATCAATATGGGAGTCGATTGGTAAAAAACCCCTAATTATGATTGTCCCATCTCCATTCCTGAGAGTGAATGGAAGAATATACTAGAGGATGCAAAGGAGATTGCATTGAGACATGAAGTGAAGACACCACTTGGCCTTAGAAGGTAAATGATATTTTGAATTGAATATGCCGAACTCTCTTTAGTTGATCTATAGAAAAATTTGTGTTGTATAAGTACATATCTGAAACTTTTTGTAGGCTCCCGGACACGTTGAAATCCACCAAGGAAAGATTGGATAAACACACGAAACACAAACACGTTAAAAACTCGAATTGTAAGTACCGAATAATTTTACCATATTATTCATATCATCATACAAATTTTTTTTTTAATTGCATCCAATAAGAAAAAATCACCGTGTTATGCAATGTAGGGGGATACGTTCAACAATGCGGCCACCGAAAAATACACTAAGATCGACTTGAAGTTCAGATTTCAATCAATGGTTTAACATCGAAAAATATTGGGGAAAACACAATCGACTGACCCTTCGGTCGAGATGGTATGTAAACTGACAAGACTGTAATTGTTCATTACTTGTAAGTACATATATAGATGATTGATTTATCACAACAATTAATGTGTCTATTTTTTTTAAGCATGCAAGAAATCCCAGTTCATTCGACATTAGTACTAGACAGGGACCCCATGATCTTGGTGATGTACAAACCCATCATGGTATGTGTATTTAAAATCAATTGTATATATTGACGATTAGTAATAACTAGTTGCAAATGGTGTACTTATAACATTTATTGTTTAAATGGAAGAGCATGTAGATGAGGCCAGTTCAAACAGAGGAGAGGAACTGAAGACAACCCAACCAATGGTGTTGACCACTCCTCCAAGTAAAAAACAAATCCATGATATTTGTATTAATGAAGGAATAGTATGAATAATAATAACTAACCATGTACTTTTAACTCTTTTTGTTGTTCTAGTGGATGCCTTTGTAGTGGAACAACATCCAATAGTACGTCGTATTACTAAAAACAGTGCAATGGTAGAGAACATGGATAGTCATGCATCATGAACAAAAGAGGTTCCATCAGCTGAAGGGGTTGAAGACAATGTTATTGATGAACCACTGAAGAATTTTATTAAAAGGAAGAAACCAAAAAGGAATTGATTGTAAATATTTTGAGGACAAAATTTATTAATATAAATGATTAGTTGTACAATTTTTGTTTAAATTAATATGCATGATTTCCTATGGAGAATTGAGAGTGATGCGAGGGGGAGGGGTAAATGAGATTCCACCTACACGTGGTTGGCCATGTTTAACAGAGAATAAATTATTCTCAAAATCAAGAGGAGCTCATTAAGGTATTCCTATTATCCATTTAATGATATTGTTTTTAGAGATTATTGAATGTAATTTGATGTAGCATTTTATGTTCTCCCTTAACATTGCTGTTTTCCAATGTTCAATATGTAGAAAGGCCTATTCCGAGGACTTGGTGATATATGTATAATGCTTTCTTGAGTTATCGATTGATTCAATGAACATTGACAACAATATTGATAAATCGCATGACAGGAAAAAAATGAGTTCCAATTTTAAAGTTTATTGTACTAAGTTTGATTCTTTTCTTAGTTACATGTTTCTATTGGTATCAACTTGTTATTTTATATTGTTGACTTATATCTCTAGTCATCTTTGAGATTCAAACTTTTTTCACTATCAAAATGATATAAAGGTAATGAGAATAATGTTCCCTTAGAATGCACCCCTGAACAAGGTAATACCCAACACATACTTCAAGAGAGATAATCTAGGTTTCCTCCCTAAGGAGGATTCACCCACCTTTCCAACAACTTTCAACTCAACATATATCACTTAAGGAGATCATCCTCTTTTCAATCTTTCTATTCCGACTTGAGTGTATTGAGTGTACTCATGTAAATGTGTCTTTCCATCCCCTCGACTATGTGCATGAGTTCTTTAATATTTCTTCATATTGTGTGGACCTATTGGGAGGTTTTATTAGACACCCTCCAATAGCATTTTTACCATCCAAGCCACCTCAAAAATGTACTGTCCAGATTGTATCATCCCTATCAAGAACCTAGGAAGACATTACAATAGTGAATTGAGGTGTTCACTTGGCTTTGCATTCAACTCCCAGTTCTAGATCTAGAGGAGGTATTTATTGTATCACCACTTGGAAGGTATTACTTTACACCCTCCATAAAAATTTTACCATCCAAGCCACCTCAAAAATATACTGTCCAAATGGTATCATATCCATCAAGAAACTACAAAGACATTGCAATATTAAATTTAGGTGTTCAATTTGATTTAAATTCAACTCCAGGTTCTAGATCGAGAGGAGGTATTTAATGTTAAATTTAATTCTAGTGTATTGGCTTTTGTTAGATTCAAAGTTTCAATGTTTGAAAGTTTTTCCTTGACTAGGACTTGGAACATGCCTTGTAATAATTTTCAAGCCTCCCAAAACCCTAACTCTCATTCCAACCCCAACACTAATTAGAGTGCTC
>JASDQU010374749.1:29316-58738 GCA_032191745.1 Picea mariana | reverse complement strand
TCTTCTTCTAACTCTTCTGCAATTCTTCTCTTCCTTTACATGTTCTGTAATTATTCTCTACTTCAACTTGTTCTACCATTCTACTCTGCTTCAAGTCTATTCCTCATCTGTTACTCTTCTCTGAGTTTTATCTCACACTGCGCATATTTTCAGTCTCACACTGCGCATATTTTCAGTCCCACACTATGCATCCTGTGATTTTCCCTTTCTTACAGTTTAATTCATTTTTCGTCCAGAACAACCAACCACGCACAATCTGTATCTTTTTCTTTTATGCACCACACCCACAGCAACTACACTTCGAATCTTCTAAGGCAAAAGAAAAACTGTCTAAGCAACTGAAACACCAACCGATCAGGAATCATAAATCAGTTTTGCTAATTGATTTGTAATTGATGAATTAACTGTGAGAGAGAACAATAGCCCTCCGATCATATTTACGTTTATCTGCACCATTGTATGAACTTTATTAATCCTGCCTTTAAATCGGGTTTTGGCATTTTGGCATTCCTGTGGCCAAGTGTCTCGACACTTCATGTCATGATCTTCGAAACTCCGATACAGAGATTTTATGCGCTAGATCCTTCCTCTATATGACCATGGCCATGACCAAGCGCTTATGCATAAAGTGCTTTTCACGAATTCGCATTTCGTGAATCTGGAGATGAGGCATCTTGACTCTCCAAGTCGCGATCCCCAAAACCCCGAAATGGAGCTTATCTGAACTGACTCCTTCCCTTCTCGTGACCACTGGCGATGACCATAGGCTGTGCCAAAAAGTGCTTCATATTTCGTGAGTTTATAAAAATCATTGAGTCTAATCGACGGTTGAGATCCCCATAGATCCGACGGTCCAGATCTTATCGCAATCTTGCATCTCGCAAGTTTCCACATCATGCTCCATTGACTCCAAGTCGGCGACTTGTCCTATGATTCAACGGTCCAGATCTGATCTTAATTCAATGGCTCAGATCATATCACGATTTCGACGTTCTTGTGGTTATGTTTCTTGCCTCTCCAAGTCGCGATTCGCAAAACTCTGAAAAGGTGTCGAATCAACGGTCCAGATCACATCTTGATCTGACGGCTACGATTAAATCACGATTTCGCATATCACGATTTTAGTGGTTATGTTTCTTGCCTCTCCAAGTCGCGATTCGCGAAACTCCGAAATGGTGTGGGATCAACGGTCCACGATCTCGATGAATCTACGATCCAGATCTCATCGTGAATTTGTATCTCATGGTTCCTTTGATGGAGGTTCTTGTTGCTCCAAGTTGCAATAGGCGAAACTCCGAAATGGAGCTTAGATCAATGGTCCACAATCTCGATGAATCTATGGTCCAGATCTTATCGTGAATTCGCATCTCGCGATTTTTTCGATGGAGGTTATTGTCACTCTAAGTCGCGATAGCCGAAACTCCAAAATGGAGCTTAGATCAACGGTCCACATCTTTTGGTGTATTGACGGTCAGGATCTTTTCATGATTTCGCAAGTCTTCATTGTGTTTGCATCGGGATTTCGAGATTTCGCGAACTCGCTTCACCTTGCACTTTTAAAGATCGTGCAGATTCTCCTAGATCCTACGATGGTCGATCCTCGCGCTCGGATATAACACCCAAGATCTATCCTCCATATCTGCGTGTTCTTCTTGTCTACATTGAGATCTGACAGTCACTGGGAATTCTGAATTGTTGATCCAATGATCATTTTTCCTGCTCTTCCCCCATTATCACTGCGCTGCTGATCATGTTGATCTTTGCCATCGCTATTCTTGCCAACAATCCTCTGCACTATCTCTTATGAGCTTATTCGAATCTTCTCTGCAACGTCTTCTCATAATTCCCATCTATTACATACTTTCTGTACTCATGCCATCTTCATTGTTGTAATTGCCATCAATGACAAGCATTCGTTGTCTGTTAAATATTTGCCAACAATAGAGGTAGAACATATTGTAATTACAAAAAAAGAATCATTATTTTTTTTAAATAAAACAAAATTAAAATACTAAAAAGAAGTATTACCAAAATAATTACCTTAATAAAGGTATGTCAGTCGTGAGTTCTTATCTTACCAAAGTCGCCTTTCTTCGTTAAGATATTTTTTATGTTTAAAGAGAATCCCATGGGAAATTTAATTTTCCAAATCACCTCTTTTACAATGTTTCTTTCCTTTTCTATAAATAACCATGGAAGATGATTTCAGTCTCTGGCATTTCTATTTGAATTAATCAAATAGTGCATTGTCTGATTGGCTTCCTAAATGTCACTACAATTTTTGATAATTTTTCTTTGTCATTCCTTCCATCTAAGATTCTCCACAATGTTTTGGTTATATTCTTCCCAATATGCATTGTATCAAACAAATGAGCTATTTGTAGGTGCTCATAGTAGGCCCACCTACTAAATTGTATGGGGCAATTTTTCATTCATCGTGGAAGCTTCCCATCAATGCCTTGATGACCTTTATGAAATATAAATAAATTAATTATACAACAATAATTGTTAGATATTGTAAACATAATTCAATACAAATGAAAATTGTAAAACATTTTGTGTGATACATAGTTGAATTTCTTACCTTGATGATTTATATTATATGCCAACTTCCATAGGTGAGGTCTCATTCGTCGTGGTTTTATTCCAGTTGCTTCTTTCCCATTGAAAATATGTTTTTCGATAGTCTGATACCTATGGTTCTTAGGGAGAAAGTGCCTATACTCATCAAACACCTCATTTCCTAAACTTCTTGTACGATGATATTTCATCTTAGGACCACAAACTGGACATGCAAATTTACCCTTTGTTTGAAGACCGGCAAGATATGGATTAATGTGACAGCTAATATTATTTATAAAATAAGGAATTAATATTAGAAACATGCATAATATTTTCATAAAATTATATATTATTAAAGTGCATTAGTGTGACATTACATACCACACAAATGTGTTAGTCGTGGGGCATCATGAATTGTCCACATAAGCATTCCATGGAATTGAATTTGTTTTTTCCTATTGGTCTAGAGACATCGTACATATTGATGTCATCCCATAAATTTTGTAGCTCGTCAATAAGAAACTCAATATATACATTCATATATTTCACTTGGTACTTACCTTATTGGTTGAAAGTACACGTAATTCAGACCTTGTTTATGTATAAGAAATAATGCATTAATAATGAATAAGATAAATGAAATGTTGCTTATACATTCAAACAAATATTTTAAACAAATACCTGGAACAATCATTGCCAACATCATGTGCTCCCTCTTTATTGACATCCAAGGAGGAAGGTTATTGTTTATAACAAAAATAAGCCACACTGACTAAATAGACTGAATCTCACCAAATCGATTGACACCATCAGCTACCAATCAAATCCTAACATTATGAGGTCTCCTTTAAAAATCGACCATCTTTCTTCGATGTCCCTAAATGCAAAAGAATTTGCAGGAATTTGAAGAACACCATATTCTCTTTTGTGTCATGCATGGTAATCCATAAAATGTGCTATGCTTTCACACCTAAACAGTTTTTGCAAACATGGAATTATTGGAATATGACGAAGAACCTTGTGAGGCACCTTTTTTGTTACTTGATCGGTTCGATATCTATTGATTTGACATTGCAAGAATTTCATCTCTGATGCTTATTGTCCATAATATATAATACGATCATTAAGACATGCATAAATATCTTGATACTTCATTCCAATAAATTTCATAATCACAGATAGCTCTCAGTATGTGCGAGGTAAATTATTTGACAGTGGTAAGAAACATTCACCAAACAATATATAGCATAAAAAATAACTAGTTAATGTAAATAATAATAATCATAAATATTGCATCCTTAATATATTACACATTAATTAACACTAAAAAAAAGATAAAAATAATTTCAACCTTTACGTAGATGTGACGAAATATATTGTTATGTACCTTAAGATCTGTGTGAGACAAGTGTTTGAAAAAACATTCAATACCTTCAAATTCACCAACAACATTATAGTTGAGATAACATTTGTTCTTGAGCCTTCATAAAGGGGTTGTTTTTCCTTCTCAAGAAAAGGTATATCATGAATATCATCAAAGTTGTCATCCTCGTCAATAGGAGCAAAGATGTCCTAGATCAATCTATTTGTCCCGTCATTTGGATCAACGGTATTATTGGTGTCATATTCTAATTCCATAGAATTAACTTGATCATGATGATCTTCAATATCCATACAGCCATCTTCCTCAACATGTACAATAATATTTCTACTACTACTAGGCACCACATATTTCTCCGGTGACAGACACCTAGGAGGATTTTTCTTTATAATTACAAACATCAATCAATAAAATTAGTGTATATAAAAAATATTAAAATGAAAGAAAAATTTATAAATACAGTCATTACAAAGAGTACAATCTATAATAATATAGAATAACTTACCATGGGACGATATGAGAACCCCACTTCAACGTGCCCATATCTCCAACAATGTTTCTTAACTGTGTTAAATACAAGCCTTATTTTGTTAAAGCCCATGCATTTATTGCAAGGGCATTCAAATTTCGCATTACCCTTTGCCTCCAATGTCACCTTTAACCTAGCAATCTTCCTTTCATTTTCTTCATGATGCGTAATGTTGTTATTATTATTTGACACCATTGAGATTTTATATTACAACAGAAACCACTAAATATGAAATATAAGTACAATATACGAATATTTTCTTATAGTACAAATGTCATTGAATATTGACCCCATTTGTACGTCTAGAGTTAATTAAGCCATTATGGTAATTGATTTACTAAATGTTTATAAGAGTACTAGTCAACAATTACTCAAGAGATCAAAATTAACCATATAAATATATAAATTTTTACCACATAAGCTTCAAAGCAAGTGAAAAATATTTAAACAATTATAAAAGAGAACTAGGCGAATATAAGTAATTGAGTAGACATGTTCATAACTATTTCCTAGAGAAATTAAACTTTTGTCCCCACAAAAAATAGGGCCTAAGTTGGGTTATGTCATGAGCATCTAAAATGAGACAAAGAGATATTAAAGATTTATAATTTAACCTTCTGACTATGTCCAAAATCCAAGCTATATAAATGAAGAAGTTGTAGAAAAGAGACTATTACATACGTTGAATAATGACCAGACAATTAAGCTTTTATAGATGTCACACCTACCAAAAAAAAGTCAAAATATCTAACATATATCGCACTTCCAACGATACTTGACCACATCAAAGGTTACAAAGTCAATGATCGTTAAGCACTTTCAAATGGCTATTTGGTTTTTTTAAAGACCCACAAATGTCATCAGTATATCGACGCCAGGTCAAACTTATGATGATCGTTGACCACATAAAAACTAACTAAGTGAAAGTACAACATCGTTGGTATATCAATAAATGTTTGCATTTTAGTCGATATATGGACCAATGTTTGCATTTGCGTCAATATAGTGAAGGTGGTTTGAAATATCATCTATAGATCGACAAAATATCAAACAAGTGTCGTTATAGCGATGACCATACCTTGGTGACAAGGACTCCAAATTTTGTTGAAATATGGGTTTGAAAGTACAACAAACGTCGGGGAGTGCCAAAAAAATGATGAAATTGCAGTAATTTACGATGGTATGATTAATTTAACACATATCATCGTAATATTTTGTCAAATTTTGACCCCATATGTACTAATGTCACAAGGAAAACCCAAATATAATTGATTAGGAAAATCTAGTAACATGTATATATGGTTCACATAATTCCTTTAGAATAACATCCTTCCACATTTTGGTTGAGACAAAACAGAAACCTTTGAATATAGTTAGAATAGCATCCTTGCACATTTTGGTCAAGACAAAACAGAAACCTTTGAATATAGCAATATCTATTACGTTTCACTCATAAGTATTTCAAGCTAGCTACAAGGGTTTAATAGGAAACAATTTTCTATGAGGAAAAGGGAATTATTTGAACTATGATTTCATGATGCTATAATTGAGGATATTTGTCTTGATTTCACACTTCCCAGATACCCTGAGTATGTTATCAAGACAGGGGAGAGTGACACCATGATCGTCATTTATAACTTATAAGACTATGTTCCACTGGTAGTTGATGCAATTGTCGAAATAGGGATTATATCACAAATGGAGGCATTTTGTGTTGGATTTAATCATGTTTTTTTCTTTTTCATCATCACATTTTTTTTTCTAGATTTTGATGGATATATTATTTATTGAAAAACCCAAACACGACATAATTCTGACATCAAATCGACGTTCTTGTTATACTAGCAATGGCAAGGTTTTTTTATCGTCTAATGCATGATGCCATTATGACAGTGATCAAATGTTATAGAAAAATATTAAGAGAACAAGTCTAACATCCAACCTTTTTTCCACATTTAGGCGACATGATTAGCACATATTTTCAACATCATGGACACATGCTTTCCATTTTCGTTGGACGCATTTCCAACGTTTTTCTTACGTTCTTGCCACGTCCTTTCAACATATTAGCAACATAAGTTCAACAAAGAGATGTTGAAATTCCAATGATATTTGGAAAAATGTTTCCTTACAAACTAAAACATGGACCGCTATTGTTATTAGAATTTTGATGATCTCTACCAAAAGAAATTTCATTATAAACTAACACGTGGACCTCTATGGTCGTCAAAATTCCAATGAAAAACTAATAGATATGTATTTCGATGTATTTAAGACAAAATAGGTCTAACATTGAAATATGATTGCAACAACACTAATGTTCGTTTCACATTAGAATTTGTACCCAAATGTAGTGGTGTCTTGATATTGAAGGAAAACTCGTATATTTCAAACCTCAAGGACAATAAGCAACATGTTTCTTCATCAAACTAAACACAATCCAATCATCTAAATTGACTTCTAAAAACTTGTGGATATCATTGTGAAATGTAACAACTATGATGCGTAAAAACACAATTAACACATTATTCAAGTCAAAAGATGTGACATTATAAGCAAAGGATACCCATCTTGTCTCAGAGGTAGTCTTTGTCTTATCTTCCTCTCATATGTAACGACCTGTCATTACGATTACAAGCGACGCAAGCAAGAGTAATTTTTTTTTGCTTAAAGCAGGAAGGCAACACGACAACAGTTAAACAATACAACTTGACGATGAACACAACGCACGTGGATCAGGCAACTGGACGAAACATGCAATAATTCAATACAGATATAAACAACTACCCACACAACATAACCAAGACAATGCCTACAAGCTAAAGGACAACATCAACCAACCCGACACAACTGCTTGACGACCAGTAACTGGAAACCGCTATGGTGTGCATAACCAATGCGTTAGGGCGTTACACCCAAGTGCCAACATTAATTACAACAAAAAACTCCCACATCGGGAAGAAAAGACTCTAGCCAGGTTATCATTCCCCTCTATTTGTCAGGACGAGTGATGATCCCCTCATCAAGAATTATGTTGTCACCAGGCGTTAGGCGTGACAGCAACCATGGCACGACATAACATAATTGGACCCTTAACCCAAGTTGAATTCAATGCACTGGGAGACCGAATTAACTATATAACCACACGACGACTAACCCCTGCACCCAACCAACAAGTCAACAAGATGACTATGACATTCATACAACACAATAATTTCCTTGTGCAACAAATCAATCTGTACACATTAAATAATTATTATTAAACAATTAGTTTATAGCAACTATTTCCAATCCTAATATCAGATAAGTATATATTGCTTTCCTTTAAAACTGAAATCACTATCTGGTAAAACTAAAACTATATGAATTTGTTGTCTTATATCGCTATTTAAAACTAAAACTAGATCGATATCTTATGAAATTTCTATCTTAAGAATTCACTAAATGAAATTGAAACTATACATCGAATATAATTGTTTTAGTGCAACTGAAATAACAGATTATTCAAATTACAATATATTGAATACATTTGAAATTTTTGTGACTTATCAATTCAACATATCGTTTTGTTGGCGTAACTGTTGTGAATAGTTTGGAAAAGATGTGATTGTCAATCAACCATATCATTGTGATATATTACAAACATCGCTGACTAAATAATACCAAATTTGTGTCTAACATTACCCAAAAATCATTGTCTACAAATCGTTGTCTACATTTGTAGTTGTCTACAAATGTAGTTGTCTAGATCACAGGGTGACATCCCTAAGACTACCTTTAAGACGAGGTTGAGAAATTACGAGTTTATTGTTTTACCGTTTGGACTGACGAACGCCCCAGGGGTATTTATGAGTTTGATGAACAAGGTGTTCCGCGAATACTTGGAAAAGTTTGTCCAAGTATTCATTGACAATATTTTGATTTACTCTCAGACGATGGAGGAGCATGACAAAAACTTGTGCTTGGTACTACAGTGTCTTCGAGAGAACAAATTGTATGGGAAATTGTCTAAATGCTCATTTTATCAATCGAAGATTCACTACTTAGGGCATGTCATCTCCGGCGAAGGTATCATCGTGGATCCAACAAAGTTCAAGGCTATTATGGAATGGCCTGCATCGATGAATGTCCTGGAAGTTCGTAGCTTCATGGGTTTAGTGGTATACTATCGACGGTTCGTCGAGGGTTTCTCAAAGATAGAAAATCCGATTACGGAATTGCAGAAGAAGAACAAGAAGTTTGTTTGGACCAAGAAATGTGTAAAGGCATTTCAGAAGCTCAAGGAGATATTGACAATGACACCGATTCTAAAGGTTCCCGACATGGACGCAGATTTCTTGATATGCACTAACGCATCCAAGGAAGGCTTAGGCGAAGTCTTGTTGAAAGACGATCGAGTGATCGCTTACATGTCGAGGAAGTTTAGAAGGCATGAGGAGAACTATGAAACACATGATTTGGAGTTGTTAGCCATTGTATATGGCTTGAAATTTTGGAGACACTACCTTATTGGACAAAAATTTGATCTAAAAATGGACCATTGTGGACTACAACACATCTTTACGCAAAGCGACTTGAACATGCGACAACGACGTTGGTCGGAATTGCTTATCGAGTATGATTTTGAGATTACTTACATAAAATGTATAATGAATAGAGTGGTAGATGCGTTGAGTCAAAGACCCTGCATCTTTTCGGTGGTGCCTCTTCAAACGAACCTACGTGAAAATATTCTAACTTTACAAGGTGACAACGACTAGTACAAGGAGGTCAAGAATTTTATCGAACATACCATAATGATGGTACCAATATTTGAAGGATTTACGTTGGACAACGACGGATTATTGAGATTTAAAAATCAAATTTATGTACCACCGAACGATGGATTGAGGAGTTTGATCCTAAATGAGGCTCACAGAGCAGTGTACATGGCTCACCAGGGAGTCACGAAGATGAGGGTAGACCTTAAACCCTTATTCTTCTGGAAAGGAATGAAGGAAGACATAGTCAACTATGTGGCAAGATGTCTAGAATGTCAGCAAGTGAAGGTTGAATATAGACATCCAGCAGGATTACTACAGCCACATGCTATTCCAAAATCAAAATGGGAGGTCATTTCGATGGATTTCATTGTTGGATTGCCACTGACGACAATGAGACACGACTCGATTTTTATGGTAGTCGACACTCTCACGAAGAGTGCTAATTTTATTCATGTGTGTATGCTGTATCAGGAACCTAACATAGCTAGAGTTTTCATCAGTGATATTGTGAGGCTGCATGGCGTACCTAAGAGGATTATAGTCGATCGAGGATCGGTGTTTACTGGACAATTTTGGACTAGTTTCCAAGAGGCATTGGGAACCCAACTTAAGTTTAGTACTGCGTATCACCCGGAGACAGATGGGAAGATCGAAGGAACAAACCAAATCTTGGAGGACATGTTGCGTATGTATGTGATGGACCAACATAAGCATTGGGAAGAATTCTTGCCACTGGTATAATTCACATATAACAACACTTATCAAAGCACCATTAAGATGGCGCCTTTCGAGTTTCTTTACAAGCGACCATGTCAGATGCCTTTGAGTTAGGATCGGCTTGAGGATAGGGTCCTGGTGGGGCCAAAAGTGATCCAATAAATGGAAGACCAAATGCAAACAATAAGACAAAGGATCAAGGAAGCGCAGAATCAACAGAAGAGTTATGTCGATGTGCATCGTGTCGACCGTAGTTACGAAGTTGGTGATCGAGTCTTCTTACGAGTGAAACCACATAAGAGTTCGATCAAGTTTGGAAAGAGTGATAAAATAACTCCTAGGTTCGTGGGGCCTTTCAAGATTTTGGAAAGGAAGGGGCCCGTGGCCTATCGACTAGCCTTGCCTGATTTCTTGAGGCGTATGCACGATGTTTTTCACGTATCTATTTTGAGACATTATATTAGTGATCCTACACATGTTATTGACATGAGTTCCTTGTAGGTATATGATGAGGGTGTGATCACGACTGAGCCAATATTCATCCTGGACCATCACATTCAACAACTACGACGTCGAACAATAGATCAGGTCAAGGTCTAGTGGGACAACTATAGTCTGCACTCGGTGACCTGGGAGGACGCATATGATATGCGTCAATAGTTTCCATTTTTGTTTGATAGGTAGACTTATGATACTGTGATACACTTTATTTCGAAACTTATGTATTGTAAAACTTCGGGACAAAGTTTAGACCAAGAGGGGGTGTATGTAACATACCGCTCTTGCACGCACTGAACAGACTTATTATTTGAGGACACTTGCTTGAAAGTGATCCATATTATTATACTATTGGCCGTTTGATTATGATTATGAGGCATTATGTATGTGATGATATGTTATTTTGTTGTATTGACATAGACAGGTGCTATTGACTGGGTTCTCCTGAGTGTGCAGGACTTCGGACATTGAGGATGTAGAGGCATCGATGAAACCCCTTGGACTCTGGATCGAGTCAGGGAGTGGACTATTGGAGTTTTATTGTTGTTTGATATGACATATGTACATACGATTAGATGTTATGATGATTGATTATTATTGCTAACATGATCATTGATGGATGCAGGCTGACGATAGCTTGCTGACCAGACTCACATGTGGAGTAGAGGGGTCATGCACAACAACCAGAGACTTAGAGTGAGAGGTGTGGGAGCATCCCTGCCACAACCTACTAACACTCCCGTTGTGGCTCAAGCTATAGGTTAATGATTACCTAGTTCGAGAATACCCACAATGTCGTGAGAGAAAACTACGACCGTCACTCACGATGATTCTAAGGGGCGCGCAATAAGGTAGGGGCCTTATTCCTTAGAGGCCCTTAGTCTCCCACAAGATCACCTGGTAGAGTACTGACTCCAGGGGTTTTTGATGTCTACCAATTCAGTCAAGAGGCAAGTGGCACCCTTGGAGCACATAGCGCGTCCTGAATGGAACGTCCTACAAGGGAAACAGAAAGAGGTGAGTGGCACCCTTGGAGCATGTAGTGTGTCCTGAATGGCAAGTCGCGCAAGGAAAACGGAAGAGGCGAGTGGCACTCTTGGAGCATGTAGTGCGTCCTGAAGGGCATGTCGTGATTTCGACGGGTAAGTGAATAAACCTAGTCAGCCTTAAAATGATTAATGTGATAAGTAAGATTTAAAAACAATTTCCCTAATAAAAATCTCGCCCAACCTAGTGAAATTAAAATATAGGTCTAAGTAACACATGTGGTCAAAAATAATAATCATAATTAAACATGTAACAAGAAGGGGGGTAAGAAATTCAATTTATTTATTAAATTTAAAATTTTAATGGAGGATTAAAATTTTAAAAAGGGAAATGGTTGTTTTTATCTATTTTGCTAATTTAATTTTAGTAAAAAATAAATAAAAGAGGGTAAATTGTTGTTTCATCTACACTTGCTAAATTTAATTTTTAATTAAAGAAGAAAAAATGTAAATTGTTGTTTTATTTAACCTTACTAAATCGATTTTTAGTTAAAAAGTAAAAAGAGGGAAACTTAAAGAAAAAGGGGAAACCTAAAGAAAATGGGAAACATAAAGAAAAAGATGAATGTCTAACTTAGTAAGGAATCTTGCCTTGGGAACTTGCTATTTTTGAACTCAACAAGGAATTAAGTAAGGCACAAGTCTTTAAGATTTGTAAGGGAATATTGGGACACCAATGAGTGTTTTTAGGAATGCTTTTAGGTGGGTGAGGGGAAATAGGAATATTTAAATAATTAATAAAATTAATTTTCTGGTGCAACTAGGGGATGGGTGACATGTGTACGAGGGATTTCCAGTATTAAAACGCAGTCAATGTACATGTAAAACGCGGAGTAAATTAAATGATGAAGCTTCTAGGTAATATATAGGTGAATCGCAGAGCTAAAAATATGATGTAGCGGTCATTTACTTCATGGAAACGCTGTCAATAAATAACTATCATAAAAATGCTATCAAATATAAAAAAAAAATGTGTCTATGCCAACAGTATCACTGTTTACTTAATGGAAACGTAGAGTTAAATTTATGGGTTGTTTAAGCACAGAAATAAATGATCGCGGAGATAAGAGGAACATAGATAGGGCATTATTAGAGAAAAGCATATATAATATATACTTTTCTCTAATAATGCCCCCCCCTCCCACCCTCTATAGAGGGTGGGAGGGGGGGGCATTATTAGAGAAAAGCATATATTATAGAGGGTGGGAGGGGGGGCATTATTAGAGAAAAGCATATATAATATATATTTTTCTCTAATAATGCCCCCCCCTCCCACCCTCTATATCCATGATATTAAGGATGCTACCTAGGATTCGTTGTCAACAACACACATAAAAACACAGGTGACCATGATATTAATTCGCTAGTAAATCACAATGAAATTCACTGGTATATCACAATGAATTTCGTTGGTATATCACCATGGAATTCGTTGGTATATTACAGGTATATCACAATGAAATTGCTTGGTAAAAACGCAGGTATCTCACAATAAACTTTGTTGTTTAAAAAACGCAGGTATAACACCATTCCAACTCAGGTAAAAATGCAGGTAGAAAATCAGGTATAACCATTCCAAATGTAGGTAAAAGAGCCATCCAAAAATATAACAAATCACAGACAAATCCAAAAAAATGCAGAATTATTATTTAAAAGGAAACGTAGACATATCCAAAAGAAAAATGAAAACGTATCATTTAATAAGAAGACGCTGACATAAATAAATTTGTGGGAATACTATAGATTAGTCTGTCAAAAAATCTATTCACAACAACCAATACCATGAAGTCTCACTCAGTATAAATTTGTGATCATTCATATGTAAGAATGCAGTCTAAAGATAAAATCATGGGCCCAACAATCTGTGAGAATTCCAAGTGTCAATTTTGGAGATAAATCATCAAGCATCGAGATTCAAGTCATGCCACACACCAAGTTTTCAATAAAAGCGCCAAGTCAAGGAAAGAGCCCACGGGACCTCGATTTCCAGTCTAAAATTGTTGGGTATAAACCAGGTCGTTGTCTGAAAATGTTGGGTAAATACAGTTAAATTTTTTTGTGGTCAATGCAGTCAAAAAGGGTAATTTGTAGTCAAAAATAGATGGCTAAATAAACTAGCATACAATACTTATCCAGCATATCGCTACACAATACATCTAAAATCGTTGTCAATAGATTTTCTATCCATTAACATTATTGCCACCCGTCAATAAATCGCAATCCATTAAATCGTTGTTCCTTAAATTGCTAGGTAATATAAAATATGAAGTAGAAAATCGCTCTCTATAAAGTGTATTGTCTATAAATATAAAAATTGTTGTCTACATTCACCTATTCGTTGATTCGATTCACATATAATTTTTTGTGGTTTATCAAAATGCAGACACATCATAAATAAACGCAGACATTAACATATTAAAACGCTAATATTTATCGATCAAGGCGTTGGGATTCATGAATCAAAACGCAGAGTTTTACCATCCAAAATGCAGAAGAAATCAATCACAAGAAGGCACAAGACCAATCTTTCAACCATGAATCAATCGAAAACACAAGGATACTCATTCAAAAGAAGGCACAAGGATTAGAGATCAATCAGAAAAGAAAAATGCAGAGATAATCAAGGGATAGACGGCTGAGAAAAATTTATCCTTCACTCATCATCCATGCACAGAAAAGAAGGGCATTAGAATCTATAGGTCTTTAAACACCGAAGTGACAACCATCGATTTGGCTCCTGGCCGACTGTTCAAGCACAGACTCATGACCAAATGAATAAGGGATGGAAGATAAAAACACAATCACTTCGTAATAATCAATAAAACCCACACAGAGAAGTCAATGAAATTAGAATTTGGGTTCACCAAGGGACATCCATTCAGAATACAACAAGCAAGGGGATTACAATATTGTAGGAAAGAAGATGCAGCACATCTCATGGCAATGAAATCTTCAATCGAGCACAGAGAAATAACATGCGTAAATTTAATTTCATGGCAAGTAACAACTTAAACAGGCGTACCTTAGCCAAACGTGAATGCTCCGTAGTTTATGTCTCGTGCACGCTCCGTCTAACTCCCACTTGTTGATCGATGTGACCTTACCGATACCTCCCAACCAACACTAGGGGTACTCTTCTTCCCCTTGAGCCCCCCAAGCCGCAAAGGGGCCACGCACATGATACCAGAGAACCGCTAGCACTCAGCTCGCCTCGCAAGTTCAAGCTACCACTTGTTACTCGAGCTGGGTATCCCAACTCCCACAAGAGAATTTCAATCAAGTCAAAAATTCAGCAGTGTAACGTTACACATAAAGATGAGATCCATACTCCTCCTCCTCCATCCTTTTTATAGAGTTTTTAAGTAACTAGTTTCCCAAATTCTCATTAAATTCCTTTTTCAGTTAATTAAATTCGAAAAACCTCCCCCATACACATGTCACCCATCCCCTAGTTGCCCCAGAAAATCAATTTTATTAATTATTTAAATATTCCTATTTCCCCTCACCCACCTAAAAGCATTCCTAAAAACACTCATCGGTGTCCCAATATTCCCTTACAAATCTTAAAGACTTGTGCCTTACTTAATTCCTTGTTGAGTTCGAAAATAGCAAGTTCCCAAGGCAAGATTCCTTACTAAGTTAGGCATTCATCTTTTTCTTTATGTTTCCCATTTTCTTTAGGTTTCCCCTTTTTCTTTAAGTTTCCCTCTTTTTACTTTTTAACTAAAAATCAATTTAGTAAGGTTAAATAAAACAACAATTTACATTTTTTCTTCTTTAATTAAAAATTAAATTTAGCAAGTGTAGATGAAACAACCATTTACCCTCTTTTATTTTATTTTTACAAAAATTAAATTAGCAAAATAGATAAAAATGTCCATTTACCTTTTTAAAATTTTAATCCTCCATTAAAATTTTGAATTTAATAAATAAATTGAATTTGTTACCCCCCTTCTTGTTACATGTTTAATTATGATTATTATTTTTGACCACATGTGTTACTTAGACCTATATTTTAATTTCACTAGGTTGGGCAAAATTTTTATTAGGGAAATTGTTTTTAAATTTTACTTATCACATTAATCATTTTCAGGATGACTAGGTTTATTCACTTACCCGTTGAAATCACGACATGCCCTTCAGGACGCACTGCATGCTCCAAGAGTGCCACTTGCCTCTTCCATTTTCCTTGCGCGATGTGCCCTTCAGGACGCACTACATGCTCCAAGGGTGCCACTCACCTCTTTCTGTTTCTCTTGCAGGACGTTCCGTTCAGGATGCACTACGTGCTCCAAGGGTGCCACTCGCCTCTTGACTGACTTGGTAGACATCAAAAACCCCTGGAGTCAATACTCTACTAGGTGATCTTGTGGGAGACTAAGGGCCTCTAAGGAGTAAGGCCCCTACCTTATTGCGCACCCTTTAGAATCATCGTGAGTGACGGTCGCAGTTTTCTCTCATGGCATTGTGGGTATTCTCGAACTAGATAATCATTAACCTATAGTTTGAGCCATGGCGGGAGTGTTAGTAGGTTGTGGTAGGGATGCTCCCACGCCTCTCCCTCAAAGTCTTTCGTTGTCATGCGTGACCCCTCTACTCCACATGTGAGTCTAGTCGGCAAGCTATCATCAGCCTACATCCATCAATGATCATGTTAGCAATAATAATCAATCATCATAACATCTAATCATATGTACATATGTCATATCAAACAACAATCAAACCCCAATAGTCCACTCCCTGACTCGATCCGGAGTCCAAGGGGTTTCATCAATGCCTCTACATCCTCAATGTCCAAAGTTTTGCACACTCAAGAGAACCCAATCAATAGCACCTGTCTATGTCAATACAACAAAATAACATATCATCATATACATAATGCCTCATAATCATAATCAAACGGCCAATAGTATAATAATATGGATCACTTGCAAGCAAGTGTCCTCAAACAATAAGTCTGTTCAGTGCGCGCAAGAGCAGTATGTTACATACACCCCCTGTTGGTCTAAACTTCATCCAGAAGTTTAACAATACATAAGTTTCAAAATAAAGTGTATCACAGTGTCATAAGTCTACCTATCAAACAAAAATGGAAACTGTTGACGCATATCATATGCATCCTCCCAGGTCGTCGAGTGCGGACTATAGTTGTCCCACTAGACCTTGACCTGATCTATTGTTTGACGTCGTAGTTGTTGAATGTGATGGTCCAAGATGCATATTGGCTCAGCCGTGAGCACACCCTCATCATATACCTGCAAGGAACTCATGTCAATAACATGTGTAGGATCACTAATATAATGTCTCAAAATAGATACATGAAAAACATCGTGCATACGCCTCAAGGAATCAGGCAAGGCTAGTCGATAGGCCACGGCCCCCTTCCTTTCCAAAATATCGAAAGGCCCCACGAACCTAGGAGATATTTTATCACTCTTTCCAAACTTGATCGAACTCTTATACGGTTTCACCCACAAGAATACTCGATCTCCAACTTCGTAACTACGGTCAACACGATGCACATCGACATAACTCTTATATTGATTATGTGCTTCCTTGATCCTTTGTCTTATTGTTTGCATTTGGTCTTCCATTTCTTGGATCTCTTTTGGCCCCACCAAGACCCTATCCTCAAGCTGATCCCAACTCAAAGGCATCTGACATGGTCACTCGTAAAGAAACTTGAAAGGCACCATCTTAATGGTGCTTTGATAAGTGTTGTTATATGGGAATTATACCAGTGGCAAGAATTCTTCCCAACGCTTATGTTGGTCCATCACATACATACAAAACATGTCCTCCAAGATTTGGTTTGTTCCTTCGATCTGCCCGTCTATCTCCGGGTGATACGCAGTACTAAACTTAAGTTGGGTTCCCAATGCCTCTTGGAAACTAGTCCAAAATTGTCCAGTAAACACTGGTCCTCGATCAAATATAATCCTCTTAGGCACGCCATGCAGCCTCACAATATCACTGATGAAAACTCTAGCTATGTTAGGTTCCTGATACGGCGTACACACATGAATAAAATTAGCACTCTTCGTGAGAGTGTCGACTACCATAAAAATCGAGTCGTGTCTCATTGTCGTCAGTGGCAATCCAACAATGAAATCCATCGAAATGACCTCCCATTTTGATTCTGGAATAGCATGTGGTTGTAGTAATCCTGCTGGATGTCTATGTTCAACCTTCACTTTATGACATTCTAGACATCTTGCCAGGTAGTTGACTATGTCTGCCTTCATTCCTTTCTAGAAGAATAAGGGTTTAAGGTCTACCCTCATCTTCGTGACTCCCTGGTGAGCCATGTACACTGCTCTGTGAGCCTCATTTAGGATGAAAATCCTCAACTCATCGTTCGGTGGTACATAAATTTGATTTTTAAATCTCAATAATCTGTCGTCGTCCAATGTAAATCCTTCAACTATTGGTACCATCATTGTGGTATGTCCGATAAAATTATTGACCTCCTTGTACCAGTCATCGTTGCCTTGTAAAGTTAGAATCTTTTCACATAGGTTCATTTGAAGAGGCACCACCAAAAAGATGCAGGGTCTTCGACTCAACGCATCTACCACTCTATTCATTGTACCTTTTATGTAAGTAATCTCAAAATCGTACTCGATAAGCAATTCCAACCAGCATCGTTGTCGCGTGTTCAAGTCGCTTTGCGTAAAGATGTGTTGTAGTCCACAGTGGTCCATTTTTAGTTCAAATTTTTGTCCAATAAGGTAGTGTCTCCAAAATCTCAAGGCATATACAATGGCTAGCAACTCCAAATCGTGTGTTGCATAGTTCTCCTCATGCCTTCTAAACTTCCTCGACATGTAAGCGATCACTCGATCGTCTTTCAACAAGACTTCGCCTAAGCCTTCCTTGGATGCGTCAGTGCATATCAAGAAATCCACGTCCATGTTGGGGATCTTCAGAATCGGTGTCATTGTCAATATTTTCTTGAGCCTCTGACTGGTGCTCTGCCTGGTGGTTATTCCTCGCTGCATGAATCTTATGGGCCTTGCCCAAATATCCCACAGTAGTGGGTCTGGCTGATCCAGATGCTCTAGTCCTCTCCACTGGGTAGTCACGTTGGTAACGTGGCTCCCCACATGTCCAACACCCTTTCTTCAGTCCAATACTCTTGGTACCCGAAGTAGAAACTGATGTCCCACCGACCTGGAATCCTGGTATGTTTTGCTGAACATGCCTAAATTGTTGATGCGGTCGACGTTGTTGCTGGTGCGGTGGTCCTCGGTAAGGAGTTCGTTGCTGAGGCATTGTTCACTAAGGTGTAGTGAAAGTGGATCCTCTCTGGAAGCCACGATATCCCAGTGAACGCCTAGTTGGTGTCCGATTTTGATGTGCACCAAATGACACCTGGCCTGCTAGTCTCACTGGAGTCTGGCTCTGAACCCTGCTAATAAGATCCTCCTCTTCTATGAGGGCCTTCTGGACAGCATCATGCAAGGTCTGAGGTATCAAAATCCTAACCATTTCACGTATGTTGACATTAAGGACAAACAAGAACTTGTTCACCTTAAGTTTCTCGGTATTCAGGTGCGGAGCATACCGAAGCAACTTCATAAAATGGGCCTCGTACTCGAGCACCATATGGTTTCCCTATTGCAAGGCGTTGAACTCGTTGAGCTAACGCTCAATGAATTCCTCTAATGTATACCTCTCTCGAAACCATTCCTCGAACAGTTCCCATCACACGTCTTCGACGGCCATGTTCAATTGTGGCAGGAGCGTCTTCCACCATAGAAGAGTGATCCCCTTCAGTTGAAAAACCACCATGTGGACCTTCATGTTGGAGGTATAGTCGCGAAGTGCAAATCACATCGACATATTCTCCAACCTTGCCTCGGCGAGTTCGCCATCCGAGGCACCAAATAACTTAGGAAATTTGACCTTCTCGAGTTCACGGTGAATTCTACCAGTACCGACCTGAGCGTGTGGTGGACCCTCAGGGGGTGTTGACACCCTAGCCTCATCTCTTTCCAAATGGTTGATCAGTGCCTCAAACATCTTTTGAAAACACCTCATCATCCCAACCACATCACCCACCGCTATTTGTTCCTACCCGACCACCTGTTCGTCTCCCTGGGGGTTAGACCCCTTAGGCGTGAATGCTACTGGGGGTGTCGTGCCACCTCCCCTAACACCCTATTGTATGCCTCTGCGGCGTCCTATAACCATGATTTCCTGCACAGATACAAGTCAACTTAATTATCAACATTAAAATCAAATATCAAATCAACGAAAGTCGTAGTGATCCCAAGTCATGGGTTGAACCCGCTCTGATACCATATGTAATGACCCCATCGTTACAACTACAAGTGACGCAAGAAAGAGTAATTTTTTCTTATTTGAAGTAGGAATGCAACACGACAACAGTTAAACAACACAACTTGACGATGAACACAACACACGCAGATCAGGAAACTGGACAAAACATGTAATAATTCAATACAAATATAAACGACTACCTGCCCGACATAACCAAGACAACGCCTACAAGTGAAAGGACAACATCAACCAACCCGACACAACTACTTGACGACCAGTAACTGAAAACCACCATGGCGTGCATAACCAACGCGTTAGAGCATTACACCCAAGTGCCAACATTAATTACAATGAACAACGCCCACATCGTGAAGCACGGACTCCGGCCAGGTTATCATTCACCTCTATCCGTCAGGGAGAGCGATGATCCCCTCATCAGGAATCATGTCGTCACCAGGTGTTAGGTGTGACAGCAACCATCGCGCAACATAACATAACTGGACCCTTGATCCAAGCTGAATTCAATGCGCTAGGAGACCGAATTAACTATCTAACAACACGACGACTAACCCTAGCACCCAACCGACAAGTCAACAAGATGACTATGACATTCATACAACACAATAATTTCCTTGCGCAACAAATCAATCTGTACCCATTAAATAATTATTATTAAACAATTAGTTCGTTGCAACTATTTCCAATCCTAATATCATATAAGTATATATTGATTTCCTTTAAAACTGAAATCACTATCTGGTAAAACTGAAACTATATGAATTTGGTGTCTTATATCACTATTTAAAACTAAAACTAGATCATTATCTTATGAAATTTCTATCTTAAGAATTCGCTAAATGAAACTGAAACTATACATCGAATATAATTGTTTTAGTGCAACTGAAATAACAGATTATTCACATTACAATATATCGAATACATTTGAAATTTTGTGACTTATCAATTCAACATATCGTTGTGTTGGGGTAATTGTTGTGAATAGTTTGGAAAAGTTGTGATTGTCAGTCAACCATATCATTGTGATATATTACAAACACCGTTGACTAAATAATACCAAATCGTTGTCTAACATTACGCAAAAATTGTTGTCTACAAATGTAGTTGTCTAGATCATGGGGATGCGCTGCCACGGGATGTATAAAATCGCTTAACCACATATTAAGAATGTTGTCAGTGTATTAAAACACACCCAATGTACATGTAAAATGAAGAGGAAATTAAATGATGAAGTTGGAAGGTAATATATAGGTGAAACGCAAAGCTAAAAATCAGATGTAGCAGTCATTTACTTCATGGAAACGTTGTCAATAAATAACTATCATAAAAACGCTATCAAATATAAAAAAAAAACTCTATCTACGCCAAGAGTATCATTGTCTATTTAATGGAAACGCGGAGTTAAAATTATGGGTTGTTTAAGCACAGAAATAAATGATCGCAGAGATAAGGGGAACACAGATATCCATGATATTAAGGACACTACCTAGGATTCGCTGTCAAAAACACAAAAAAAAACAGTGGTGACCATGATATTAATTCGCTAGTAAATCGCAATGAAATTCGTTGGTATATCAAAATGAATTTCGTTGGTATATCACCATGGAATTCACTGGTATATTACAGATATATCAAAATGAAATTGCTTGGTAAAAACGCAGGTATCTCACAATAAAATTTGCTAGTAAAAAAACGCAAGTATAACACCATTCCAACGCAGGTAGAAACATATCTCCATTCCAAACGCAGGTAAAAGCGCCATCTAAAAATATAACAAATTGTAGAGAAATCCAAAAAAACGTAGACTTATTATTTAAAAGGAAACGCGGACATATCCAAAAGAAAAATGCAGACATATCACTTAATAAGAAGACGCTGGCATAAATAAATTCACGGGCATAGTACAGATTAGTCTATCAAAAATCTATTCACAACAGCCAATACCACAAAGTCTCACTCAATATAAATTCGCGATCATTCATATGTAAGAACGCAGTCTAAAGATAAAATCGTGGGCCCAACAATCTGTGAGAATTCCAAGTATCAATTTTGAAGAGATAATCATCAAGCATCGAGAGTGAAGACACCAAGTTTTCAAGACAAACCCAAGTCAAGGAAAGATCCCACGATACCTCAATTTATTGTCGAAAATTGTTGGGTATAAACCAGGTCATTGTCTGAAAATGCTCGATAAATACAGTTAAAGTTTGTTGTGCTCAATGCAGTCAAAAATAGATGGCTAAATAAAATAGCATACAATACTTATCCAGCATATCGCTACACAATACATCTAAAATCGTTGTCAATGGATTTGCTATCCATTAAAATTATTTCCACCCATTAATGAATCACGGTCCATTAAATCGTTGTTCCTTAAATCATCGGGTAATATAAACTGTGAAGTAGAAATTCGCTCTCTATAAAGTGTATTGTCTATAAATATAAAAATTGCTTTCTACATTCACCTGTTCATTGATTCAATTCACATATAATTCGTTGTGGTTTAACAAAACGCAGACACAATAAATTTGCAAACACATCATAAATAAAGGCAGACATTAACATATTAAAATGTTGAGATTTACCGATCAAAGCGTTAGGATTCATCAATCAAAATGAGGAGTTTTACCATCCAAAAAGCAAAATAAATCAATCACAAGAAGGCGCAAGACCAATCGTTTGGCCATGAATCAATCGAAAACTCAAGAATACTCATTCACAAGAAGGTGCAAGGAGTAGAGATCAATCAAAAAAGAAAAATGCAGAGATAAGCAAGGGATAGACGGATGGGAAAAATTTATCCTTCACTCATAATCCATGCACAGAAAAGCAGGGAATTAGAATCTATAGGTCTTTAAACACCAAAGTGACGACCGTCGATTCGGCTCCTGGCCGACTTCTCAAGCATGGACTAATGACCAAATGAATAAGGGATGGAAGATAAAAACACAATCTCTTCATAATAATCAATAAAACCCACACAGAGAAGTCAATGAAATCAGAAGTTGGATTTGCCAAGGGACATCCATTCAGAATACATAAAGCAAGGGGATTACAATACCGTATGAAAGTCGATGCAAGACAACTCATGGCAATGAAATCTTCAACCGAACATCGTAGAAAGCCAAAGCATGTGCCTAGTCAAAGGAACAGCTGAATGCGTGGTTGCAAAAAGGACACGTTTCTATGAAAACGTTTTGAATTTTGAAATCTGAAGCATTAATGTAATAGCTAGGAGAAGCGCACTTACATTTATGTCTGGGAGATATGAATAGATCTGGAGAAATTATTCTCATCTATCGAATGTAATAGGCATTTAAGTCTGTTTAATGAAAGTAGGTAGATTTGATTTAATAGATTAGACAGTTTAGAAGTGTAGGAGGGAAAAAGGATATTGACACCCTCACCCTTGTATCATTAGAGGAGGAACATTATGATTTTAGAGAATTCATAAGCTGTAGAGCTGTAGCAGAGAACTGTAGAGAAGAACCCATGTACAAGAGCACTTGAGTTAATATATAAAGCTTTGACTCAATTTTCATGGTGTTATGATGATTATTGTTTACACTTGTTGAATGGTATGTTTACAGTTGATTTGTTTCTCTGTTACGCATTTATCTCAATGTTGTGTTGTGTGTGTGATTTCTTGTTGAATGTATGAAGTCAGAAAGAGAAGAAAAATGAGTTTCAATTGTTTCTCTCTCTAAGGATTTCTGCAAGGAGTGCAATGAACATCCGCAAGGTGTGCGTTGACAAGGGTCTGAGTTTTAACTCAAAAATTTTAGGAGAGATATCATTGTTTTCATACCAATAGAAGTGTAGGTGAAGCATAGAGCCATGCAAGGTGTGCGCAGGCCGAGTGAAGTCTTGGGTTTTTCAAATCCAGTAGGAAGAGTGAGAGACTATTGTTGCAAAGAGTGCACAAGGTCAAAGACTCAAATAACCAAAGGTTATTTGAAGGTTTGCCGCAAGGAGTGCGAGAAGGGGTCCTTTTGGAAGCTGGAGTTTGCAAGTGAAAGCTCGGGAGGGATTTAGCCTTTGAAGTTTTCAAAGGGAGGCAAAGATCGAAATCATCTCATAGAAATCAAGTTCCAGAGGGAGAACACCAAGTCGTTGGGCAGAAGTCATTGAGAAGTGAATTGGGCGGTCAAAATTCTCTGTGGAGAACTCGTGAAATCATGAAGACCGTAGGATCCAGTGGAGCTGTAAGGTGATTAGGAATTGGACGAACCCACCACCCTGATATTGAGAATCAACGTGGACCATTGGATCTTGCAAATCTATGAGGAGGTTAAGGTCAAGCGTCTTTTAGCGTTCAGAAGCTCAGGAGGAGTAGTGGTCATTGGATGATAAGCCACAGGAGCTATTGATCCCCCTGTGGAATGGAATTTCGGCATTTTGGCATTTCGGGGTTCGGCATTTCGGCAATTTCAATGACAAGGAGCCAGGGCACTTTGCGTTGAAAACCCCAAAGTTGTGAAATGCAATGTGTCTTTGGAGTAAGACTATGGTCACGGAGGAAGCTGTCATAAGGATTGAGATTTGGTCAGGGACCAATAGCCGTTGAGTCCATTTCAACAATTCGGCATTTCGGGGTCCAGGAAGTAAAGGAGGCAGTGATTTTAGAATCGAGAGTTTCAAACTCCCGGTACGTGGAATCCCGAAAAGGTCAGAGCCGTTAGATCGAGGGAGGCTCATAGCCGTCAACCTCGCCAAAGGTGAAATTTTGGAATCCGGGGAATCATAGGGGAAGAGGAAGGACTGTTGGTTGTTCGCTCGAGCCCCAAAAATCCAAAACTAGTGGGTAACAAGTGGTGTATGCTCGACGAGTTGGAGGAGTCAACCGTCGTTAACATTCTGGGTTTCAGAGATTACAAAGAGTTGTGGAATTGCGTCGAGAACCTCCAACTCGCGAAGCCCGAAATATTTTGTGGCTTAAACAAGGGTTTCACATTTCGGCATTTGCCAAGAGCTGTGGAAATACATCGGGACTCTCCAACTCCTGAAACATGAATTCCTTTGTGGCTTAAACAAAGGGTTTAATTAACCCTTGGTGTGGTTTTAGTTAAGATCATGTGCAGATCTCGATCGAGGCCAGGGGTTCTACGTCAGTTGTGGTATCAGAGCACAGAACAGATTCTTTGCTTTCTATAGTAGAGAGAAAAGACGAAAATTTTACAACCATGCCGCCGAGAAGAAGAGACAGGCCAATGCCTGATCCAGCAGTGGAAAGAGAAATGCATGAGTTACATTCCAGACTTGATTCTATGGAGACAACACAGAGGCGCACAGTTGACACTGGGGATATCAGCGAAGCTAAAAGTGAAAATGAAGCTGGAAATGAAGGAGAAGAAGTTGCAGTAGAAGATGTTGCAGATGAATGTCTATTCAGGGCTATTGCAAGGATAGGTGCCAGAGAAAAAATGGACATTCCAGTGTATGAGGGAAACTTAGATGTTGAAGAACTTCTAGACTGGATTAGAGCTCTAGACAAATACTTCGACTATGAGGATGTCGAGGAAGACAAGAAAGTCAAACATGTCGTTACTAGACTTAAAGGGCATGCAGCACTGTGGTGGGGTGAACTGCAAGTTGACAGATGCTGCAAGGGCAAGCAGAAAATCAAAAGCTAGGATAGAATGGTTGCAAAAATGAAAGCCAAATTTATACCCAGGGAATATCAAATCACTCTGTTTCAGAGGATGCATAATTTGAGACAGAAGTTGATGTCAGTGAAAGAATACACTGAAGAATTCTACAAGATAAACATCAGAGCAGGTTATCGGGAAAGCGATGATGAAAAAGTTTCCAGGTACATGAATGGTCTGCAATATGACATTCAAGATGAGATGAGCATGATGACCATTCAGAATGTGGAAGATTCTTATCAAATAGCTCTGAAAGCTGAAGAGAAGTTGAGCTGGAAGCAAGGTTAAAGAGGCCGAGGTAGAAGTCAAGCCAGAGGCAAAACAATTGCCCAAGACAGAACTCAAAAACCTAAAGAAGAGGGGAAGAAACCTCAACCTAAACCTGAGAGAGGAGGAAGCTCACAAGGAAGGCAGTGTGCTGATAGAAATACTTCTCCTTGAGCCAGAGGAAGAGGAAGAGGCAGAGGAGGTGAAGTGAAGTGCTTCATCTGTGGAAAAATTGGACACAAATCCTATGAGTGTCCAGATAGGAAGAAAGATGGGGGTGAAACTCACCTTGATGAAGCTCAAGGACAGAATGTTGAGGCAGAAGACACTAAGGGTGGAAGATCCTTAATGATGAGGAAAGTTCTCTTGAAGCCGGAGAAGGAGGCAGAGAACCCAGCCCAAAGAAATAGTTTGTTTCGGACTGCTTGCAAAACCAAAGAAAGGGTATGCAAGGTCATAGTGGACAGCGGTAGCACAAACAATCACGTACCTACAAAGATGGTAGAAAATCTAGAGCTGGAGATTGTTGTACATCCAAGCCCATACAGAGTTTCGTGGCTACAAAAAGGACATGAGGTAAATGTCACTAAACAATGTTTAGTTGAATTTAAAATAGGAGGATATAAAGATGAAATATTATGTGATGTCATTCTCATGGATGTTTTTCATCTATTGTTGGGTATACCATGGCAATATGACAGAAACGTAGTTCATGATGGGAGAAATAACACGTACACCCTGGAGAAAAATGGTAGGACTCACATGTTGTTGTCGATTAAGGATAAAGAGGTGAAAACAGAGATGAGCAACACTATACTTCTCATGAGTGGGAAGGAACTTCTTAATGAGGTTAAGAAGAAGGAAGACACACAATTTATTGTGGTCAAGAAGCCCAAAATTGTTTTGACCAGTACGAGAATAGATGATTTACCAGAAGAAATCCAGGAGTTGCTGGGAGAGTTTGTTGATATAGTAGTGGACGAACTACCTTGTTCGTTGCCACCTATTAGGAGTATAAGTTATCATATCGATCTTATACCTGGAGCCAGTTTTCCGAACAAAGACGCATATAGGTTGACGCCACAGGAAAATGAAGAATTTAAGAGACAGGTCCAGGACTTAATGGACAAAGGATTGATTCGGGAGAGCTTGATTCCATGCGTTGTTCCGACAGTGCTTAGCCCAAAGAAAGACGGAGGTTGGAGAATGTGTACAGACTCAAGGGAAATCAATAAGATTACCATCAGATACAGATTTCCATTTCCAAGGATGGATGACTTGATGGATTGCTTGAGTGGAGCAAATTTTTTTTCAAAGATTGATTTGAAAAGCGGGTATCATCAAATTCGAATGAGAGAAGGTGATGAATGGAAGACAACATTCAAGATGAATGAGGGGTTGTATGAATAGATTTTCATTCCATTTGTCTTAACGAATGCGCCCAGTACTTTCATGAGGTTGATGAACGAAGTCCTGAAGGATTTCATAGGGAAATTCGTCATTGTATATCTTGACGATATATTGATTTTCAGTAAGACAGAAGCAGAACACTTAAAGCATCTAGTTGCAGTAATGAGGAGATTACAGCAAGAGAAATTGTTGATTAATATGAAGAAATCGTCATTTATGAGGACAGAACTCATTTATTTGGGTTTTGTTATCTCTGCAAATGAATTAAAAATGGATCTGGAAAAGATAAAGGCGATTAAGAATTGGCCATCGTCGAAGAGCGTGTTTGAAGTTCGAAGCTTCCATAGTTTGGATAGCTTCTACAGGAAATTCATCCGAAACTTCAGCGGAATTAGCGCACCAATGATGGATACGGTGAAGAAAAGACATAAATCTTTTCACTGGACGGAGGAAGCGGAGAAGAGTTTCAATCTGCTGAAGAAGAAGATCACTGAGCAACCAATTCTGGTTTTGCTAGATTTCAGCAAGACATTCCAGGTCAGGTGTGACGCGAGTGGATTTGCAATTGGAGTGGTCTTAAGCCAAGACGATAGTCCGGTCACATATTTCAGTGAAAAACTGAATGAAGCGAAGATTAAGTACTCCACATATGACAAGGAATTCTACGCAGTCATACAAGCGCTGAAGAAATGGAGACATTATTTTGTTCCCAAGGAGTTTGTTTTGTACAGTGATAATCACGCTTTACAATTCGTGACTCGACAAGAGAAATTGAACCAAAAACATGCTAAATGGGTTGAATTCATGCAGAATTTTACTTTTGTGATTAAGCATATTTCTGGAACTGCTAACAAAGTTGTTGATGCTTTGAGCAGAAAATGTTTGCTTATGCAGGAATTCAGAGTCAAGACTTTGGGTTTTGATAACCTCAAAGAAATGTACAAGGATGATCCAGATTTTAAAGAGACATATGAGGCATCTGAGAATCCAATTCTCAGGGATAGAAGCCAATGGACTGAATACATGATCTAGGATGGATTATTGTTCAGGGGAAAATAGCTATGTATTCCAAAATGCTCCATGAGAGAGAATTTGTTGAAGGAAAAACACAGTGGAGGATTGATCGAACATTTTCGTCATGACAAGACGTTCTCAAAGTTGAATGGCTCATATTTTTGGCTAGGGATGAGGACAATTGTCAAGAAATTCGTGGATAGATGCAAAATTTGTCAGCACACGAAAGGAAAAAGGCAGAACACAGGATTATACAAACCATTACCCATACATGAAAGGTCGTGGGACGCAGTGAGCATGGATTTCATATTGGGACTGCCAAGGACACAAAGAGGATGTGATTCGATCTTTGTGGTAATCGACAGATTTTCAAAGATGGCACATTTCATACCATGCTAGAAAACCAGTGACGCAACTCATATTGCGAACATGTTTTTCAAGGAAGTTTTCAGAATTCACGGTTTGCCAAAGAGTATCGTTTCTGATCGAGATACCAAGTTCATGGGACATTTCTGGAGGACCTTATGGAAGAAGTTGGGGACAAGTTTGTCTTTTAGCTCAGCATATCATCCTCAGACGGATGGATAGATAGAGGTCATGAACAGGAGCTTGGGAGATTTGCTAAGGAGCTTAGTGACTGAACACCACAGTCAATGGGATCACATTCTGCCACAGGTGGAATTCGCTTATAATGATTCACTCAATAGAAGCACAGGGAAAAGTCCATTCCAGATTGTATATGGAATGCATCCAAGGGGAGTTTCTAAATTGAAAGATTCAGAACAAAATGAATTCAGGAGTGCTAGTGCAGAGGACTTTGCAGAAGGAATGAAGGAACTTCACAGCCGAGTTAAGGAGTGATTACAGAGTTCAAGTCAAGAATACAAGCGGAGAGCAGATCAACACAGGTGAGAACTTCAATTTGAAGTTGGTGATCTTATTCTTGCGCATCTGAGGAAGGAGAGGTCCCCAAGGGGAACGCATGATAAGCTGAAGATGAAAAAGATTGGATTGTGCAAGGTCATAAGGAAATTTGGGGCAAACACATATGAGATTGAATTACCCGATGGGGTCGAAATCTCACCGATATTCAATGTTGCGGATTTGTAACCTTACAGAGCTGAAGAAGCAGGAGCAGAGGAGGAATAGAAAGAGGTTCAATGGACAAAACAAATGCCTGTAGCTGAAAATCCACATATGGAAGGCATAATTGACAAAAGGATTAGCAAAAAGACCAAGAGGAAAGAGTATTTTGAATACTTGGTCAAGTGGAAAGGACATCC
>JASDQU010374749.1:18791-29310 GCA_032191745.1 Picea mariana | reverse complement strand
TCCAGTTGAAGATGCCAGTTGGGAAGATGAAGCAGCAATTCATAGGCATGGACAGATCGTGCAAGAGCTCATGAACAGGAGTTCATGAAAATTTTCAAGCGAGGGAGTATGATGCAGGAGCATCGTAGAAAGCCAAAGCATGTGCCTAGTCAAAGGAACAGTTGAACGCGCGGATGCAAAAAGGACATGTTTCTATGGAAACATTTTGAATTTTGAAATCTGAAGCATTAATGTAATAGCTAGGAGAAGCATACTTACATTTATGTCTAGAAGATATGAACAGATATGGAGAAATTATTCTCATCTGTTGAATGTAATATGCATTTAAGTCTGTTTAATGAAAGTAGGTAGATTTGATTTAATAGATTAGACAGTTTAGAAGCGTAGGAGGGAAAATGGATATAGACACCCTCACCCTTGTATCATTAGAGGAGGAACATTATGATTTTAGAGAATTCATAAGCTATAGAGTTGTAGCAGAGAACTGTAGAGAAGAACCCATGTACAGGATCACTTGAGTTAATATATAAAGCTTTGACTCAATTTTCATGGTGTTATGATGATTACTGTTTACACTTGTTGAATGGTATGTTTACAGTTGATTTGTTTCTCTGTTATGCATTTATCTCAATGTTGTGTTGTGTGTGTGATTTCATGTTGAATGTATGAAGTCAGAAAGAGAAGAAAACTGAGTTTCAATTGTTTCTCTCTCTAAGGATTTCTGTGAGTGCAGTGAACATCCGCAAGGTGTGCATTGATGAGGGTCTGAGTTTTATCTCAGAAATTTCAGGAGAGATATCATTGTTCTCATGCCAGCAGAAGTGCAGGTGAAGCATAGAACCGTGCAAGGTGTGCACAGGCCGAGTGAAGTCTTGGGTTTTTCAAATCCAGTAGGAAGAGTGAGAGACTACTGTTGCAAAGAGTGCACAATGTCGAAGACTCAAATAACCAAAGGTTATTTGAAGGTTTGTCGCAAGGAGTGCGAGAAGGGGTCCTTTTGGAAGCTGGAGTTTGCAAGTGAAAGCTCAGGAGGGATTTTACCTTTGAAGTGTTCAAAGGGAGGCAGAGATCGAAATCGTCTCATAGAAATCAAGTTCCGGAGGGAGAACACCGAGTCATTGGGCAGAAGTCATTGAGAAGTGAATTGGGCGGTCAAAATTCTCTGTGGAGAACTCACGAAATCGCAAGGACCGTAGGATCCAGTGGAGCTGTAAGGTGGTTAGGAATTGGACGAACCGACCACCCTGATATTGAGAATCAACGTGGACCGTTGGATCTTGCAGATTTGTGAGGAGGTTAAGGATGGGCATCTTTTAGCATTTAGAAGCTCAGGAGGAGTAGTGGTCGTTGGATGAGAAGCCACAGGAGCCATTGATCCCCCTATGGAGTGGAATTTCGGCATTTCGACATTTCAGGGTTCGGCATTTCGACAATTTCGATGACAAGGAGCCGAGGCACTTTGCATTGAAAACCTCAAAGTTGTGAAATGCGACATGTCTTTGGAGTAGGACTATGGTCACGGAGGAATCCATCACAAGGACCGAGATTTGGTGAGGGACTAATAGTCATTGAGTCCATTTCAGCAATTTGGAATTTCGGGGTCCGGGAAGTAGAGGAGGAAGTGATTTTAGAATCGAGAGTTTCAAACACCCGGTACGTGGAATCCCGAAAAGGTCAGAGCCTTTAGATCAAGGGAGGCTCATAGTCGTCGACCTTGCCAAAGGTGAAATTTTGGAATCTGTGGAATCATAGGGGAAGAGGAAGGACTGTTGGTTGTTCGCTCGAGCCCCGAAAAGCCGAAACTAGTGGGTAACAGGTGGCGTATTCTCGACGCATTGGAGGAGTCAACCGTCGTTGACATTCTGGGTTTTGGCGATTGCAAAGAGTTGTGGCATTGCGTCGAGAACCTCCAACTCGCGAAACCTGAAATATTTCATGGATTAAACAAGGGTTTCGCATTTCGGCATTTGCCAAGAGCTGTGGAAATACATCGGGACTCTCCAACTTCCGAAACCCGAAGTCCTTTGTGGCTTAAACAAAGGGTTTAATTAACCCTTGGCGTGGTTTTAGTGAAGATCCTATGCGGATCTCGACCGAGGGCAGGGGGTCTGCGTCATGTTACAACATACACGTACATTCACTTGATGATGTCGAGGGAACCCATATGTAAAAGAGTAAGCTTCATTTAATGCAACCTTCTCAAGGATCTCAATATTGAATAGTGTTGAGAATGGATCATGAACACATGCATTATTCAGTGAACGAAATCGTAGGGACACATATACCTCTTCTTCTTATCATAGATGACAATAGAACTTATGCATTTTGATTCTTCCATTATGAAAATAATCCATACGTAAAGTATGTAATATATCTAAAGTATATTACATTTATTATCATGTAATAATAAGTTATAGATAATTATTATTTAAATACGTATTATAATGTAAATGGTAAGTCTATGTAGTTATGATAAGTCGTGACCTTTGCGAAGGATATGACTTATCATCCCTACGTTTATTTTGATAATTCTATGTAATTATCATAAGTCATGACCTTTGCAAAAGACATGACTTAGTATCCCTACATGTATTTATATACACATATCGTATCCCATATGATGTCAATTATGTAAAATGGATAATAAATAAATATTATTGATTCCTCATGGAATATTTGGATTTGTCCATATTATTATGGAAGCTAATATGAAGTAACGAATAGGTTGGCTTCAAGTGGTAAAGTATATTATATTTCTTAACATGTAATAATAAGTTATAGCTAAATTATTATGTAAATAAGCATTATAATGTAAATGATAAGTCTATGTAATTATGATAAGTCGTTATCTTTGTCAAGGACGAGACTTATCATCTATGCATGTATTTATACACGTCATGTATCTCATATAATGTCAATTATGTAAAATGGATAATAAATAAATACTATTGATTCATCGTGGAATATATGACTTCATCCATATTATTATGGAAGCTAATGTGAAGTAACCAATAGGTTGGTTTCAAGTGATATCATAGCAGTCTTTCCACTGGCATGTGGTCAAGTATATATATTTTTTTTTATTCCATTGATTTGTGATCAAGTTTATTTTTCTAGTGGAATTTTAAAAAATAAAAAATAAAAGGAAATTTTTTTGCAAATAATCTCTAGGCTAATGGCCCATTCTTTATTCTCATAATAAAGAAAAAAGAAAGAAAAAAAAACCAGTTATCCAGGTATTTTTAAAGTGCACGTGAAGAAGTACAAGTCAAACAAGACTCCATAGTTGGCAATAAGTAAAGTTAATTGGCATGTGTATGGTAAGAAAACATAATTAAAAAAGAAAGTTTTCAAGTATCTTTAAAAAGTGCATGCCAAGAAGTTTCAAAGCAAGATTCCATAGTGGATGAATTTTTCATGAGGGAATGAAAAAGAAATATAAATGTCTTTTTACGTAGAGGAATTTTTGTATGGAGTAAATAGAAAGTGAAAAAGGTGAAAATATTGGTAGCTTGTCAAATTTAATTGTACATGAAATAAATATACACAATAATCAAACTAGTTTTTAAGTTAAACCATACATAAGGGTACCAATTTAAGTGCCAAAATATCTTCTTATCTAGTAGAGAAGAAAAAGCGAATGGATATTAAGTGGATTTATAATTATAAAATTATTAAGGGATTATAAAAGGATACGATTCAAGGAAGGATTTATTTGTGGTGGTCAGTTCACAAAGTTAAAATGGAAAATAAGGTTTATTTCACTGCTAGGTATGTTTTGGAACCAAACGATATTTTCATACCTATGTTAGGGAGGATCTAAAATAAGACCGTAAGCTAGTTATTGGAATTATATTAATATTAAAATGGCAAATAGATTACAACTTGTGGAATAGGAAGTTAAAAGAGCTCTCACGGAAGAATACGATGATGAGATTAATAATTTAGAATTAAACATCGATGAGTACTCCCCAAAATGCATTTTTTGTGTCTTACAAACCAACGAAGTTGATGTAGTCCTGGGGAACTCTTGGTAGAAATCTGTTGGTACGTTTACCATGAATGTTGATAAAAAGTACATAGCATTCAAGCACCTCACTAATAAAATAATGTTGTGAAACGTTAATTGAAAGCACCTTTCTCTATCATTGAGTTCATATTAGAATGAACAACAAAATTACATAGAATTAATGGAAAAGTTTTAAAATTTTGAATGAAATTCTTATTAGCAAAGATGAAGAAATTATGCAAAATCGAACGAAATTGGAGAAGCAAAATACAAAAATTCGTAAATTTCAACAAGAAATTAAAGAGTCACAACAACAAATCAGTAATATAAAAAGAATCCACAAAAAAGAGTTTGAAAATATCAATAAAAAACTTTCGTCCAAAGATGAAGAAATTTCTCGTTTGAGAAATCATAATAAAAATCTACTTGTAAAAATGAAGAAGTTGAAGAATAAGAGGAAGGTGCAACAAAAAACCCAAATCATGGATAAGGGCACTAACACCGACTTGATCAACATAGAAAAACCCAATGGTGTTATCAATGAATGTGTATCAATGAAGGAGCCTCCAAAAGTTGAAACTAATAATAAAGTAACCTCAACAAAATGGATCGAAACTAAAAATCAAAACACCATTACTAATGAAGCCTTATTAATGAAATATCTTCTTGAATTTGAGCTCAAGATTATGTGATAAAGAAACATCCACGAATTTAGTTAAGTTTGACATACCATTTATCACCATTGATGAAGTCATAGGTCAGTTGAAGGATGTTGTCAAACCAGTAAATACAATAACATCAAATATCATCATGATGACTCAAGTAAATCACGACAAGACGAAACCGGACATTAAGAATGATAAACTTACTAGGAATTTAAATCTCTATGTGCCTCAAAGTCAACAACAAAGAAGATCATATCCAGAATCTTATCATTGAAGAGTTCAAGAAAGAATCCACCTTGGATGGATTGATTCTTTTTCAATGCGACAGTATTGTTCAAGGATTCAAATGTCATATCGCCTCATGTCCTCAATTTTATCTAATCTATAGCAGTTACGAAAGATTGTTCATTCTATCAGAAGAGTTTCTCATTCCCTATTCTTTGAGGACAAAACATTTTTAAGGGGGTAAGACTTGTAATATACCTAAAGTGTATTACATTTATTATCATGTAATAATAAGTTATAGGTAAATTATTATGTAAATAGGCATTATAATGTAAATTATAAGTATATATAATTATGATAAGTCATGAACTTTGCCAAGGACATGACTTATCATCCCTACGTGTATTTATATACATGTCTTGTATCTCATATGATGTCAATTATGTAAAATGGATAATAAATCAGTATCATTGATTCCTCATGGAATATATGGATTCATCCCTATTATTATGGAAGCTAATGTGAAGTAACCAATAGGTTGGCTTCAAAGTATCTTATCTATTTCCTAGTTAATCTTTTCTTTGTAACACAGATTCATAGATTCATATGGTAAGGTTTTTTTGTCACAAGTTTTGTCTCGAGCTTTAATTCAATCTTCACTTCACCCAATTATCCCACAATGCCTTTTATATTTGTGAAAATCTATAGAAAGAGGTCTTGGTACTCCTTCAATAGCACTACTACCTCTATTACAATGGCCTTGCCATAATAATAATCTCCTATAATAACCAACTTAGGTGCATCCTCAATGTCAATATTCACCTTGTGTGTCTTCAATGGTTCATGGTTATACATTGTTATACAAGGATCCATTGTCTTCAATAATACACTCTTTTAGACTCTTTTCACTGCAAAAGGTGTAGCATTGCATCAAGGTCTATATCATCTTCATTAATTTGCAAACAAAGATCGTGATCTCTCTACTTGGAGACCAAATGATTAAGTTTTTCATATCCCGACAATTCTATGTGAGGTGAGTACTTGGAATAGTTAGAAAGTAAGTATTTGATCTTTGCACATAATATTAGATGAATACACACATTATTAGTAAAGTTGAAAGAATCTTGTGCATAAGTAATCCCAATCCCTTTTTTCACAACAAGTTTATTCATGTATACACCAAGTTTTCAAAACTACAAGGATATGAATGAACCTATGCAATGAATATTGAACCATAGACCCCATCTTATTCCAAAATATTTCATAAGTCTTAGTATGCTTAACTAGATTTGTCTCCCCTAAAATAAATGGATCTCTATAACTTTATCCATATCAAGAAAATCCTTTAATTCCCCTTTGTATGTATCCTAAATATCACAAACCTAACATTCACAATGGATAAGACATTTTCTCAAGTACCCACATTACCATTATGAGTATCCTACCATCTCGCAAGTGTATCTTTTAATGTGGCATCTGGAGCCTCTACCCAAATTTGCAGGTTCAAATACACTCTCCAAGTCATCCAATATTCGATTTACACTGCCAATGACACTTAACTTAAGAGGATCCCAAATTTCTACGGTGCAAAACCTTGCCAACCTTACCATTCATGCACCTTACCATCATAGAATAATTGTAGTCACTATTCTATAACCAATTCGACGCATCTTCTAAACTAGTATCAAAGGAGCACACGTTGTGCCAACTAAACTCTCCATTCACAATGGGATTAATATAGTCATGATGATAGCATGTTGAGAGGTTATGTAATTATTATACCATGTTATTTGAGTCCTCCTTGAATGGTTCGATGCATCTCTCCCTATGTTTAGGATCCAAAGGTTGCACAATCTGTCTTCCTTTCACTTCAAAAACCAAGGATCTCTAGATCAAATTCAACACATCATTGTCAAATGCCCAAGAAATACCAATTAAAGCATGGTATAGATATTTCTAACCGTAATTTCAATAACTTTAAAATATGTGCAAGTCTTAACACCATCTGGATCCACTTCCACATCTTTCATCATTCCAATAGGATACCTATATTGATTCACAAGACACAATTGGATCAGAGAATATATCAAATTTGGCTAACCTATCAACACCCAATACTTCTTAGCCAGTGTATCAACATCAAAGCCCAAGTTTAACATAGCATCTCAAACAAAGTTACCGACTTAACAAGAACTGGTACTTCAAAACGAGAACTCTGGCCCAAAAAACCCTTATTTTTGCATAAAAAAATGTGAAAATCAACCCCCAAATCAAAAAGTGGTGCTACCGATAACACCATTTTTTCAAACAGAGTCAAAATTACAACATTTTTCAAGCATGGCCTTCAAAACTCATATAGTAGCTCAAAAAAACCTTAAAACCAGCACCTAAATAAAAAAAATGATGTTACATAAAGTAAAATGTTTTTTCAAAACATTTAAATTATAGATAATTTGAAATCGTATTTTTAGCAGTTGGTACCATTAAAATTAAAACCTCAAAATCAACCATCAAATTGAAAATTATTTCTACTGGTAGCACCCATTCTAAAATTGGGGTATTAAAATGACACATTTTTTAAAGTGGTAAAAGAAATCATCATTACTGTAAACAAAATCATAAAATCAACCCTTAAAAGATTACTTTTTAAATATTAGTTTATCACTCCAAGCACAAGATAATACATAATGCCATGAAAATATCACACTATACTTAAAAAATTCAACATCACTTTTTAATATTTTTTTACTTTTAATTAAAAAAAGCAAATACAAGTTACATTGAATGAAACATAAATTATTTCTTAAAAGTATCGTTATTTTGTCCATATTCAAAACATATGAGCTAAGAAATTTTATTATATTCTCCATAATCAAAACACATAATTCATAAAACATAAAAAATATTCATAACTTCATGTAAGATCATATGTAAGTTCAATGTTCATTTCTAGTTACCATACAAACATCATATAGATCAAAAATACATAAAATGTTTCATACACTTATTCAGATTGACTCATGGATTATGACATACCATCAAAATCTACATTGTCTTCAGATGAATGATTAGATGAATATGTACATGATCCATACTCTTTTCTATTGTCGATGAATGCACCATATCAGTCTACATGCATACCCAACATTTTAGATGTCAAAATACTTTTAGATCTACGACTAGGTTCAACGGACTCCCATTGCATTTATTTCTTATGGAAGCAACCTCTTGATAATGTTTTTTTTCTTGGAGCGAAGAGTTCGTCTCTTTTTCAAATTGAAGTCATAAAAAAGTATGTCAACATCCTCTAATTTTAAGAGGTCAGTGCGACGACGAGTTGTATTTTGACCCTTACTTTTCTGCTTCTATTGACATTTTTATCAACCACCATCTTTGTCTTGGACACACCATTGAATGGGTGTATACTTGTTGCATACCAATGCACTTCAATTGCAATAAAATCTTCATTTTATTTCTCAATCTTCAAAACCTTTGCAATCTAGAATGGATAACCATGTGGATCTTCAGTGGCTAAGATTGTGATCATCCTACCCTCCTTAATATCATGTAATGAACCCTTGTAAAGGTATTCCATAACTTCATGTTGTGCACATGACCTTCAAGAACCAATACACATTTATCTTTCCTTTTCTTGTGTAAACTCAATAGCACCTTGAGATTCTTGGTGTTCAACAATGTTTCTTTCTTCGGATTCATTTGGAATATTTTGTGGCCAATGAAATGGAGTCTTCAAAAATGTATCTTTATTTGTTGAGCTTGAAATTATGTCACTTTGACCATTGAAAAAAGACTCCCACCAAATAGAATCAACAACATCAAAGTACTCATATGTATGTTTAATGGAATTTTTTGTTTCTTCCAAGCATTTAGAATAATCTACATCTCTATTACGCCTCTGTGCATTATGGGTTTCAGCAACTGATTGTAATAATAATAATTTTGATGCAAATATTGAGCGATATTGAATGAACTTAAAAAATGTTAAACCTGATGTTCTCATCCAACCTTGCACACTACCACCTTTGAGAGTGAAGAAATTCCCATTGCACACAGAAGAGTTATAAGTTAAGCTTGAACTTTTTCTTTTTCCTTGGTCTTCTTGTTCTTAACCCCAACATCGATGGAAAAGAAATAAAATCCATTACAATGCTTAAATTGTTCCCCAATTTCTACATCATCATTGATCTGACGGATCTTTTAATGACTTATGGTTGAGTTTTAATTTTGCATGTGTTAATTAACCATTTGAGAAAACTTAGTGAAGAATGAGAAAAGAAGAGAAATTATGACAGCCATATACACATATGCAGATCTGAAATGAAAGAATAAACAGCAAACCATAACACGCAGATTGATAACGGAGTTCGGCACAACTTTGCCTACGTCTCCGGGCCTTTTTCTCTGTGGGGGAGGCTTCTTTATTTATGTTCAAAAGCTCAAAAGTACATCGCTGCAATGCCAAATGGCTACAAGACTGATCTTGTCATGTTCTTCCAGATATCTAGAACCATGCAAAGAAAATGGCACGCAAAACGGATGTCCGGATCTCCCAGAAATGGTTCGACAGCGTCTCCTCCTCAAAAGCTTCTCTGCCTCAAAATGGCTTTGGCTTGGCTTCTCCTCAGCATAACTCTGCTTTGAATGCCCCCAATGTTGTCCTTTGGCCTCAAACAGGCCTGGGTTATATAGCTGGGAAGTTGGTTGCTCACCTCCAACTTCCTCCTAAAAATTAGGCTCTAAAAATGTCCAATAACTCCCAAAAATCAATTAAAAATAGGCTTAATTAACCATAAAAAACCCAAATTATAGTTATAAACCCACTTTATAGTTTAATTTGGGCATAATCCCCCTTTGGCCCAGCGCGCACCCCCTTGACAGGGTCATATGGATTCATATGGCCTAGCGCTAGCCCAAAGGGCTAAGCGCTGGCCCTTTTCTATTGGCTCACTCCTGGTTTGGTTGGCATAACCATATAACCGTTGGACTAATGGTTATAACCGTGTGTTCCATGTGGTAACGGTCCCCCAATGCCCGCGCTCCAGGTTCTATGATGTGGGCATGTGCGCTAAGGGCTGGGGCTAAGCCCCAGCCCTTTTTTTCCGCCATTTGAAACTACCACCAAACATAAAAGGAATATGCACCGGATAGTTTACAAGAACCACCGGCGGGGTGGGTGGCTAGCCCAGCCCTGCCAGTCCTTTGCCCGGCCGGGAGGTCGCCGGTTCGAATCCCATGCACGACATAACAATTTTTACACATAACCCAACAGCCAACCAAGGGGTGCCATGTGGCAGCCCTTGACTGGGCCACGTGGCACCTCTACAACCAACCAAAACATGACACTTGTCAACCATCGATTGGCCCACGTGCCAGATCCGTACTGCCACATCAACTTGCCACGTCAATCGTCGTACTGCCCTGTCATCCGACAAGTAAGCTGCTGACATCATCCCGTGCAACGTGTCACCCTTCCAATGGTGACACGTGTCACTTCAGGATAGGCCCAACTGTACGCCCAAATGTCCAAATCTACCTATCACGTGTCACTACCCGAGGCATTGCCATTGCCATGCCTTTTCCTCTTGTCCTCTTTCCTCGA
>JASDQU010374749.1:5899-17867 GCA_032191745.1 Picea mariana | reverse complement strand
CAGCATATCGGTTGACACCACAAGAAAATGAAGAAGTTAAGAGACGGGTCCAGGACTTAATGGACAAAGGAATGATTCAAGAAAGCTTGAGTCCATGCTTTGTTCCGACAGTGCTCAGCCCAAAGAAAGATGAAGGCTAGAGAATGTGTACAGACTCAAGGGTGATCAATAAGATTACCATTAGATACATATTTCTGTTGCCAAGGATGGACGACTTGATGGATTGCTTGATTGGAGAAAGATTTTTTTCAAAGATTGATTTGAAAATCGGGTATCATCAAATTCGAATGAGAGAAGGTGATGAATGGAAGACAGCATTCAAGACGAATGAGGGGCTATATGAATGGCTTGTCATGCCATTTGGCTTAACGAATGCGCCCAGTACTTTCATGAGGTTGATGAACGAAGTCTTGAAGGATTTCATAGGGAAATTTGTCATTGTATATCTTGACGATATATTAATTTTCAGAAAGACAAAAGTAGAACACTTAAAGCATTTAGTTGCAATAATGAAAAGATTATAGCAAGGGAAATTGTTGATTAATATGAAGAAATCGTCATTTATGAGGACATAACTCATTTATTTGGGTTTTGTTATCTCTACAAATGAATTAAAAATGGATCCAGAAAAGATAAAGGCAATTAAGAATTGAACATCGCTAAAGAGCGTGTTTGAAGTTTGAAGCTTCCATGGTTTGGCTAGCTTCTACAGGAAATTCATCCAAAACTTCAATGGAATTAGCACACCAATGATGGATACGGTGAAGAAGAGACATAAATCTTTTCATTGGACGAAGGAAGCAGAGAAGAGTTTCAATCTGCTGAAGAAGATCATCGAGCAACCAATTCTCGTTTTGTCAGATTTTAGCAAGACATTCTAGGTCAGGTGTGATGCGAGTGGATTTACAATTGGAGCGGTCTTGAGCCAAGACGATAGGTCGGTCGCGTACTTCAGCGAAAAACTAAATGAAGTGAAGGTTAATTACTCCATGTATGACAAGGAATTCTATGTCGTCATACAAGCATTGAAGAAATGGAGACACTATTTGGTTCCCAAGGAGTTTGTTTTGTACAGTGATAATTACGCGTTGCAATTCCTGACTCAACATGAGAAGTTGAACCAAAAGCATGCTAAATGGGTTGAATTCATGCAAAATTTTACTTTTGTGATTAAGCATATTTCTGGAACTTCTAACAAAGTTGTTGATGCTTTGAGCAGGAAATGTTTGCTTATGCAGAAATTCAAAGTCAAGACTTTGGGTTTTGGTAACCTCAAAGAAATGTACAGGGATGACCCAAGTTTTAAAGAGGCATATGAAGCATCTGAGAATCCAATTCTCAGGGATAGAAGCCAATGGACTGAATACATGATCCAGGATGGATTATTGTTCAGGGGAAATCATCTATGTATTCTGAAATGCTCCATGAGGGAGAATCTGTTGAAGGAAAAACACAGTGGAGGATTGGCCGGACATTTCGGTCATGACAAGACGTTATCAAAGTTGAATTGCTCATATTTTTGGCCAAAGATGAGGAAAGATGTTAAGAAATTTGTGGACACATGCAGAATTTGTCATCACACGAAAGGAAAAAGGCAGAACGCAGGGTTATACCAACCATTTCCCATACCTGAAAGGTCGTGGGATGCAGTGAGCATGGATTTCATATTGGGACTGCCAAGGACACATAGAGGATATGATTTGATCTTTGTGGTAGTCAACAGATTTTCAAAAATGGCACATTTCATACCATGCCAAAAAACCAGTGACACAACTCATATTGCGAACCTGTTTTTCAAGGAAGTCATCAGACTTCACGGATTGCCAAAGAGTATCATGTCTTATTGAGATACCAAGTTTGTAGGGCATTTCTGGAAGACCTTATGGAAGAAGTTGGGGACAATTTTGTCTTTTATCTCACCATATCATCCACAGACAGATGGACAGACAGAAGTTGTAAACAGGAGCTTGGGAGATTTGTTAAGAAGCTTAGTGACTGAACACCACGGTCAATGGGATCACATTCTGCCACAGGCAGAATTCGCTTACAATGATTCACTCAATAGAAGCACAGGGAAGATTCTATTCTAGATTGTATATGGAATGCAATCAAGGGGATTTTCTGAATTGAAAATTTCGGAACAAAATGAATTCAGGAGTGCTAGTGCAGAGGACTTTGTAGAAGGAATGAAGGAGCTTCATAGCCAAATTAAGGAGCGTTTGCAGAGTTCAAGTCAAGAATACAAGTGGAGAGCAGATCAACATAGGCGAGAACTTCAATTTGAAGTTGGTGATCTGATTCTTGTGCATCTGAGGAAGGAGAGGTTCCCAAGGGCAATGTATAATAAGCTGAAGATGAAAAAGATTGGACCGTTCAGGGTCATAAGGAAATTTGGGGCAAACACATATGAGATTGAATTACCCGATGGGGTCAAAATCTCATCGATATTCAATGTTGTAGATTTGTACCCTTACAAAGCTGAAGAAGTAGGAGCAAAGGAGGAATAGAAAGAAATTCAATGGACAAAACAAATGTTTGTAGTTGTAGAGCCACAAATGGAAAGCATAATTGACAAAAGGGTTAGCAAAAAGACCAGGAGAAAAGAGTATTTTGAATACTTGGTCAAGTGGAAAGGACATCCAATTGAAAATTCCAATTGGGAGGATGAAGTAGCAATTCATAGGCATGGGCAGACCATGCAAGAGCTCATGAACAGGAGTTCATGAAAATTTTCAAGCGAGGGAGTATGATGCAGGAGCATCGTAAGCAGCCATCCAAGCAAGCAATGTAAAAGCAGAAGATAGTTGGAAAAGCACCAGTGCACATTTTGAAATGTTTTGAGATTAATGAATGGACATTAATGTAATAGATAAGGGAAGCGTAGTTACATTTATATCTAGATATTGTATACAGATCTTGAGCGTTGCTCTCATCTATCATTTGTAGAGGCATTTATGTGTAATTAATGCAAGTAGGTAGATTTAATTTAATAGATTAGACAGTTTAGAAGCATAGGGGGGAAAAGGGATATAGACACCCTCACCCTTGTATCATTGTAATGGTTGATGATCATTCAGATTTCATAAGCAGAGAGCTGTAGAGAAGAACCCATGTACAAGAGCACTTGAGTTAATATATGAAGCTTTGACTCAACTTTCATGGTGTTATGATGCTTACTATTTACATTTGTTGAATGGTATGTTTATAGTTGATTTGTTTCTCTGTTATGCATTTGTTTCAATACTGCATTGTGTGTATGATTTCATGGTGAATGTATGAAGTCTGAGAGAGGAGAAGAATGAGTTTCAATTGTTTATCTTCCTAAGAATTCCTGCAAGGAGTGCAGTGAACGTTCGCAAAGTGTTCGTTGATGAGGGTTTGAGTTTTATCTCGGAAAGATCAGGAGAGATACCGTTGTTCTCATACCAGCTTAGGTGTAGGTGAAGCACAGAGTCATGCAAGGTGTGCACAGGATAGTTGGAGCCTTAGAACTTATCAACTAAGGGGAATATTGAGAGGACCACTGTTGCAAAGAGTGCACAGGGTCGGAGACTCAAATAACCAGAGGTTATTTGAAGATTTGATGCAAGAAGTGCAAGCAGGGATCCTTTTGGGAAGCTTGAGTTTACAAGTGAAAGCTCAGGAAGAATAACACTTTTGAAGTGCTCAAAGGGACGCAGAGATTGAAATTGTCTCATAGAAGCTAAGTTCAGGAGGGAGAACACTGATTCGGTTGGACAGGGGTCATTGAAGAGTGCATCTGGTGGTCAGAATTATCCATGGAGAACTCGTGAAGTCGCGAGGACCGTAGGATCCAGAGGAGATGTAAGGTGGTTAGGAGTTGGATGAATCTACCACCCTGACATCAAGAATCAACGTGGACTATTGATCGTGGTCTTTTTAATCCGTCAGATCATTTCGGGGATTTGGGATTCGCAAGTTTGGAGTGTAGTTAAAAATCCTTGGTCACGCAAATTCCCAGTTGCGAAAAGGATTATCAGGTGTGGAATTTCATAATTTCGGTAATTCAGGATTCAGCATACCGGAAATTCCGATGACAAGGAACCAAGACTTTTTTCATTGAAAATCCTAAAGTCGCAAAACGCGGTGTGCCTTTGGTGCGGGATTTCGGCATTTCGGCTTTCCAGAGTTCGGGAAGTAGAGGAGGTTGTGGTTTTGGAATCAAGAGTTTCAAACTCCCAGTTCGCAAAATCCCGAAGAGGGAAAGTGAAAATTCCCAAAAAGGTCGACGGACAATAGCCATTGGGTATCAATCAGATTTTGGGTTTTTGGGACTCAAGAGGTAGAGTTGAATGGTCAACGCAACTCCCAAAATCATGAAAAGGGAAACATAGAAAAGGTGGGTCTCAGGTATCAGTCAGAGGGTATGTGTGGCGCAAGTAAAAGGAGGGGTCAAGCTTCAGTGAAAATCCCGAAAGGCCATCGATCTCACATTCCATGGGACATTGAGCCCATTTTGGCATTCCGTAATTTTGAAGTTCGGGGAATCATAAGGGAAGAGGAACGACTGTTGGTTATTCGCTCAAAGTCCCGAAAGCCAAAATTAGTGGCGTGTGTGCAGCGCATTGAAGGAGTCAACCTTCGTTGAAGTTTCACATTTCAGCACTTGCCAAAAGCTGTGGAAATACATCGGGACTCTCCAACTCCTGAATCCTGAAGTCCTTTGTGGCTTAAACAAAGGGTTTGATTAACCCTTGGCGTGGTTTTAGTGAAGATCCTGTGTGGATCTCGACCCGAGGGAAAGGGGGTCTATGTCACAAAGTATTTCTAAGGCCCTATTATTTAAATATGCTAATAATATAATACTAGTAGGTGGGACCCCTTGTAGAGTAGAGGCGCAAGGATAGACATATCACACCTTTTTTTGTTTTTGTTTTGATGTTGCCTACACAATCCTACATGGTTGACAATGCAATCTTGGTTTCGTTTTGACATGGTAACAGGTGGATGAAGAATTTTTGTGGAATGCTTTTTGTGATCCAAAACATTTTTTATGGTTATGAGGAGCATGTATTTACAGCTACTATGATTTAACTATGTCACTAATCATTGTGATCGATTACCTAGCCACATATATGCAATAGATATTTTTAGTGATATCATAATCAAAACAAAGAAAGAAAAACCTATTAAACAAATCCTAAAGGGAAAGGAGTTATATGTTGAGCTATGATAAAGGATTATATGCCAATGGAAAAGTTAAAAGATATTAGTGTTAGTCCTAACTATTATGCTATTTTTGGTTAGTGGACTATGCGAATTTTATTAGAATTGAATGGGGAGCATATAGCATTGCAATATGTATGATGGCATAGAATTATGGCAAGGGTTAACATGTAAATGTTATTTGGTGCACACTATGCAAGGGATATTTTCGCAGATTTCAAATGGTTTGGCATTGAATACATGGTTTAATTGATTGGTGAATGTAATTCTTGTTGTCTCGTACTTCAAATTGAATAGGCCAGGTGATGGAAGCGACATCCATTTACTGCACGACACTCCATACTCCCCCTATCAATCGTCGCCCTAGAATTGTTCCTTTGTTTCATTTTTTGATCTGTTGGTTGTGAAGCTATGCATTTTAGGCTCTTGGAAGGAAGAAGGCTTGGCCAACTCACCATTTAAGTTTTTTGCTACAGGTATGATTATTTTTCTCTCCATCCATGAGGTATTCTATGTTGTATGAACAAATGATGGCTCAGTGATGCTTGTATTTTGTGTGTTCCTGATAATTTCGACTGTGTAGATGTGTGTTATATGTCTCTGTGATGACTGTAAAATGTTTCAGATTGCAAGCAAAAGAATTGGGTTTTCTTAAGTTGTGCATTGACTGGTTGCTCGGTCAGTTTAATATTGTGATGGGTCTTTGTGGAATAATAAGTGAATGGTGGTACATTTGGCTCTACGTTGATGATGGAGGGTTTCATTCTATGTATTATCGTCGGTTGTTTCATTCCCTCACAGTCATGATTTCAACCCTTACCCAGTCGCAGAGGGATTGCCAGCAGTTGTGTTATTTCTTCGAACCCCGAGTCATGGTCGTTGGCCCATTCTCATTGTCTTTTCACCGAAGTATTCCAATATCTAGTCTTGGGTGGCCCTAACATTAATATATGTAGGTATGGTTGTGGGTTGATACAAGTTATATCTCAAAGTTATGTCAAAAGGATGTTTGTGTCATCACTGGTGTTTCTGTCAAGTTGTTCGTCTCTTAAGAAATGGGTAGAGATGTTATATCTCTGTGTTTATTTTAATAACTGCCAATGTTCAATTAAACTTCACCTCTCCTCTGCAAGTGTTAAACACGTCATGTGCACTGGGTTATTATATGTCTGCCTTTTCTCTCCTCAGGTGTTGATGATTGGTCCCATCCAAGACTTGGAGTAATAAGAAGATTATGTGGCTCATTGTTGTATCTTTTTCGAAAGGTATTCTGCCTATGATTGATAAGTATTGGAATACCTCCAGCTCTCTGTGTTATTGTTAAAATATGAACGCGTTCTTTTTGTCTCCCTACATTTGATTGTGATAGAGCCCAATTTGATTTCCAACTTTTTTTGCTCCCTTCGGACACCTTTTGGGTTGTCAAATATTGGTTTATCATTGAAGTGGTTATGGAGGTTTTTTCGTCGAGTCTTTGTCTCTTCCTTCTATGATAAAATTGGTTGAAAAATTACAAATGGAAATAGACACTTGCATACATTCGAGTGATTTATTCTTTCATTATGGTTCCACTCACTGTGTTTTTACCGGCGTGGTCTTGATTGCAATTGGAAACACCTGTGTGTTTTTTCTAGGCCGATCAGGATTATGGCCATTTTTTAAAATGATTCTTGTGTGTAGTTGGTGATGTTCACTTCATACATTATATTGGATCATCGTACAGATTACCAATGGTTTTAAAAGAGATTGATACCCACAATGATATGGTTCATGTTATATGTTTTGGTTAACTATTGTTTCATTGCAAGATCTTGTCGATTGATATGATGAAGATTGTGTATAATCGAGCATATTTTCGAAGTTTGTTCATTTTTTAAAAGAGACCTGTGAATATTTTAATTAGGCCTGATTATAAATTGGTAAACAATGGATGTTGACTATTATTGTGATGCATTATGGACTCTAAGGGATGGATGTCAAGCATATTTTTGTGCATTTTTTTTTATTATTTTTAAAGAAAAGAAATAAAGGATCAACACTTTGTTAAAACAAGACTGTTGAATGGAAAGGTTGTTTTTTTTATAAGTTATGATTGCACAGACTGTTATAAATTGAGAAATAGTGGATGTTGGTTCTTTTTGGATTGTTTCTAATACATAGTTATTATTATGGATTATTTAATTTTTTTATGAATAGTATCCATTATTTTCCCTATCATTCTCTCACTTTTTCTCACATTACGAATCCCCTCACATTCCCGGATTCACTTTGCATGCCATGTTCTTAAAATTAAATGGAAACTCTGTATTACAGCATTTAAAGGGTGACACAGAGATGGGTCACAGTTGAAATGATTTTTTTAACATAGTTGATTGTTTAAATGATTTGTTGAGTAGTAATCATGTTCTATTCCATTTCATTTTATCACTTTTTTTCTCAATACAACCCCCTCAGATATCCCAAAAGTCCTTTTGTATGGTTTTCATCGGGGACATCTAAGTTTGACTTTGGTCCAAACTCCCTCGGGTATTTTTTAAAGAGAACTATTCTTTTGATTTCTTGGAATGAAATAAGAGATTTCTATTATGTCTCATCTATGTTAATTTGTGACTTGGTATTTTTTATTTTGTCTCCACATTTACTTTTGCATCTATTATATTCAGAAAATTATATAAGAAATGTTGAATTTTAAAGTAATATTTTATTGATATAAGCCCTTGTAACTAATGCTTATGGATTAGGAAACAAATTTTGAGGCTATAAACAAAGGGTGATATTCCCATCTATATTTCCTTAGCCAAGAAAGATTTGAAAATTCTTGAGTAATATTATTTCATATCTTTTCCTCAACACAATTTATCAGATGTGTACTTTGAACTTCCTCTTGGAGTCACCCAACCTGGTACATCCAATGTATGCATCATCTCATCCAGACATGGACCCTCAATCCCTCACTCGTAACCCTCTTCCAAACCATTTATTCCCACACCATTGATGCCCTCACCAGGTATGTAGTCATCACACCCACATTATCCCTTTGGTCAGGTTCCTTTCATGTTCCCACCACCTAGGATCGTTAGTACGTCAGTTATGGCTACCCTTACATTTCTAACCTCACCTTAGGGATTCCAGTGTGGTACTTGAACCCACCTACCATTTCCCCCCCCCCTCATCATTCTCTAGTTCCATTACAACTAATGCATAATCTCCACTAGTTGGATTATATTCACTAGGAGGAACCAACCTTGATGATTGAAGACCCATCCCCTTGCAATGACATGGAAACAACCAATCTTCTCAAACCCCTTCTCCACCTATCATTGATATTGTTCCCCCCATAAATCAATCTAATGATCATACAATGAAAATAGTTTATTTATCTACATCTATAGGATCAAATTTATCAGAGAATGCCACTTTCTCCATAGACATACATCAAATCACTCCAAGCTTCCATTATGTAACTTCGGACTCAACATCGGTGGCACCCTCGGTCACAACTCTTTCATCTACCTCAGTGGATGTCGTGTATGTAGGCCATACTTCTTATTCTTATGGTATATAATAGGGGAACCCATTCCCATCCCTAGTTGAGTCTAGTTATTGGGTCAATCCTCATACTCCTATCTTTCATTCTGATGAAGATATCAAGGAAACTTAGACTACACCTAATTACCCTTGGGATGACATGCATTATTGTTCCTTTTTCTTACCCCAAAAACCTAGTCACAACAACTAATATGATATTGAATCAAAATATTTTATCCTCCATTGTTTGGTCGATTAGTTCAAAAACACCATCCCCGCCCCTGATTCCTTCAAAGAAGGAAATATGGCTAACATTTCACCTACCATTAAGTTGAATATATCTACCACCCCTGGTGTTGAAGAGAATATATTTATGGGGACACATTGTTCTCTTGAGGAAGTGACTTCCTACAAAGCACTCTTCCAATATTTTAGATATGCCTTTGTTTGGTCTTATGCTGAGAAGCATGGGCTTAACCCATCCATTTTCGAGCATCATATTGATACACGATTTGATTCCATACCTATTTGTTAGAAGAAACATCCTATTCATCCTCATCGGGCCCCCACCATCAAATATGAGATTGATAAACTCCAAAAAGCAGGCTTCATTTACCCTATTGCTTATGCCTCATGGGTCTCTAAACTGGTCCCTGTCATGAAAAAGCAAGGCACCATCCAATTCTGCACCAATTTCCATGATTTGAATGAAGCATGCCCCAAAGACAACTACCCAAAACCATTTATTGATTAGGTTATTAATTAATGTGTGGGTCATGAGGTCTTATCCTTCATGGATCGATTCTTAGGCTACAACAAAATCTAAATCAGACCACAATACCAATACAATACTTCTTTCACCACCCCTTGGGGAACTTTTTCCTATAAGGTCATGTCATTTGGGTTGAAAAATATTGGAGCCACCTTCCAGCACACCATGTACTATTGTTTTCATGATTTGGTCCACCCCATTTTTACATACCTCAAAAACTTCACTGCTCACTCCAAGCACATTTCCCAACACTTGGAAAACTTGCATGCAATATTTCTTAGGTGTTGCAAGTACAACATATGCTTGAACCTCCTCAAATGTGTCTTTTGTCTACCCGATGGCTATATTTTGGGATTCATAATCTCCAAAGTTGGAATTACAGTACATCCCCTCAAGGTTCAGACCATTTTTGAGCTCCCTCAACCTTGCACTCTACATCAATTACAAAGCCTACAAGGGAAATACAACTTCTTACATCGATTTGTTCCTGATTATGCCACCATTCTTCATGGGTTCTTATGCATGTTATGTTTATACATTCCTTTTGTTTGGGATGACTAATTTTAGCAATCCTTTGATGTGATCAAAAGGGCTCGTACCTCCTCACCTTTAATAAGTCCCTTGATTTTGACAAGGATTTCATCCTTTACCTTTCCACCTCGGACTTTGTTGTTGTCGAAATATTAGTTGAGGATGGGATCAATGGTTGTCAAAATGTCATCTATTGCATTAGTAATAACTTATATATACCCCCTTTGTCCTATTCCCATGAAGATAGGTTGGACTTGGTTGTTTTATTCTCCGTTCAAAAGTTGCATCATTACATTTTAATGGGTAAAACCAACATTTTCACCAATTCCAACCCCATGTCCTTCATGTTGAATCGACGATTCATCTGTGGGAAGTACACTTGTTGGATTGTCATTATCTAGGATTTTGATATTTATTTTTTGACACCCAAGACTAAGAAAGGATTAGCCCTTGTTGAGTTCATTTTTGAATTCCCCACAAGTATATTTGGTATGGTGACATTCTCACATACCCGCAGACTCAAAAATGTTCACCTCATTTGAAACATGAGGACCTCCAACGCATATGTAATCAAGCTACACATTATCTACTCCTTGGATATGACATTTATTATCAAGGAACTGACACCCTTTTATGTTGGTGCCTCAGCCATGCAAAATTCGAGCAAGTTTTGAATGCCTACCATAGTGGTGCTTGCAGTGGTCACCTTTCTATGATGGGCACTGCCCAAAATATTATCCAATCCAAGTATTTTTGGCCTTCTCTCTTTGTTTATTTCATATAGACAGTCAAACATTGCACCATATGCTAGCAGTCTTCTCCTAAATCTCACACCCCACTTGCCCCATTGCACCCTATCATCTCCACTAAACCATTTTTCCAATGGGCCATTGACTTCATGGAGTGAAACCCCCATTCCTTAGATGGACATAAAAGCATCATTGTGATTGTTGACTATTTTACCAAATGGGTTGAAGAAATGCCAGCGTTCAATATTACCATAGTTACCACAACTTGTTTTTATTTAATCATGTGATTGCTTGCTTTGGTGTCCCAAAGTCCTTGGTTTTTGTCCATGGTCAACACTTTGAAGATAAAATATGGGATGAATTATCAACCATAATGGGTTTTAAACAACAATACTCTTCACCTTACTATTCACAAGGGAATGGTCAAGTCGAATATATCAACAAAATCCTTAAAACTATGCTACAACCTCACGATTGATAAACACAAATCCAACTTGCACCACATTTTATTTCCTACTTTATGGGAATATCTCACATATACCAAGACTGCCACCAGATTCACTCATTTCCACCTCACCCATGGCAAGGAGGAAATCCTACCTATTGAGCATCAGATCCCTTCCCTCCATGTATCCATCAAACTTCTCCCCAGTACTATGTCTCTAGAACAGTGACTAGTTATGCTATATAAATCCAATGAAGACCATCGTGTTTCCTTGCAAACCATCGAAGCATCCAAAAATCACACCAAAGAACAATATGACTACAAGGTTCAACCTCATGTCTTTCATGAAGGTGATCTAGTCCTATTCTATGACCAATCCCTGTGATATATTAAGTTGGGGAAATTTCAAACCCATGTGGAAAGGCTCCTATATTGTTAAGAAATGTTTGGGTTAATGGGCATACATCCTCGAGGATCCAGAAGTTCACCCCCTTCCTCATCATCACAATTCCCTATACCTTCATAATTTTTACCATTGATACCCCCTTTGCAATGTTTTTCCCTAGTTGGGGGCATGCTTCTAGCATACCACCTGCACCCTCAACTAGGGGAATAATGCACTCCCCTCTTGATTATCCCCCTTGGAACTATTAGGAGGACTCCATCTTGTGGGTTTCCCTCCTAACCAACCTCATAGCCACTCTTAGGAAGGATCCTTATTTTTTCCCCCTTCCTGACTAGTCTCATTAAAATTAT
>JASDQU010374748.1:19033-33657 GCA_032191745.1 Picea mariana | reverse complement strand
TTCTTCATGCAAGTGTAGAGAAAGTGTGTGTGTTGGAGCCAAGGACTACTGAAAGGAATCTTGCAACATCAAGGCGATTTGGTTGTATTTTCTACTTTCATTTAATATAATACAGCGACATGTCCCTTTCCCATAAAATCACTCTTATATTATTGCATAACTCCTTGATCATATGCATAGGTTATCATTGAATATACTTTGCTATCTTCACTTTGGTTGGTTTGTGTTGTCTTGGACTTGATCTCGCAAGAGCACCAGAGCGAAGTAGGAACAACAGAGACCTAAGGAAGCGATATAAAGGTATGTCACTCATTCCTTCTTGGTAGTAGATTCAATGACTACAACTTAGAGAAAGAGTCATGTCTTGTCCTATTTTGTTCTAGATCTAGGTGGATCTAGGGAGATCTGTTAGTGTCCGCATATATCGATTTATCCTATAACACCCGCCTCTTCAATATCCCACGGGCCTGACAACCCGCTTCTTCAGTCCATCTCCCAAGCTAACCAGCTACACGAACAGAGAATGGTTATGGATACAGGTTCAGGTACAGTCATGAAGACATGAAAGATAGCTCAATGGGTGTGTGCATGCTCATGGATGATGGAATGGATGACTGCATGATAGAAGGAATGATGGGAAGAATGATGGAAAATATGGGAAAATGAACTAAGTCCCAAAAATATGTATGCATGTCCCCAACTTGACACTTGTCATGTTGGGAGCTACTTTGGCCCACTTGTACCCAACTTTAGAACTTAGGATAAAATAATTATCCATACTTTATTATTTAATAAATATTAATATAATATTCCTTTTTGGCTTAATCTCCCTAGCTTATCCCTTTTCCTTGACTTTTAGGCCCCTCACTTTCCCTAACCAGTGGGGTTTAGTCCCCCATCTCTTTTATCGTGGTCGGTCTGCGTGCAGCGATGAATTTTATATTAATTATGAGATACATACAAAAGTAGGTGCACTAGCCTTTAACATCTAGGCTCTCCGGCCTAATCAAAACATAAGCATCCTAGCTTATAATAACTGGATCACTAGCCTATAAAACATAGCATAAACATAAAGCCTCATTGGCCTTACAATTGCACGCACTTAAGATGCTACGCGTGGTATCCTAGAATGTGCACACTTCATCATTTTACTGCGCAGTACAAACACACACTATGCCATGAAATGTGCATACAAAATTATATCGAACAACTCACCATCTTAAGTACATTTTCATTTACATTGCAATTGGGTTGGGCCTAATGGATATTACAATCCCCTCCCCTTATTTATGCAATGTCCTCAGTGCATCATGTACCCATATACAACAAAATTTCAAAAATCCTAAAAAATATGCGGGTATTCTATCTGCATTGCATCCTCATTCTCCCAAGTAGCATCCTCAGGACCGTGCCAAGTCCATTGGACCTTTACAATCCCTATGGATTGATTCCAGAGCTGTTTGATTTTCTGGTCTAGAATGCATACCGGATGCACTTGAAAAGTGCCTTCTTGCTCCACCTGAATCACATTCCAATCAATAATATGATTAACATCACGTATATATTTCTTGAGTAATGATACATGGAATACATTATGAACAAACATAGATGAATGAAATGCAATCATATAAGAAACTGAACCAATCCTCTCTAGGATTTCAAATGGCCCACAATAGCGAGCTACCAACTTTGAACAATTTCCCAATTTCAGGGAACTTATGTTGGCCTTCACTTTCAAGAATACATGATCACCCACTTTAAATTCCCTATGAGTTATGTCCTTATCAACATAGCTTTTCTGTCTGTCTTGGGCAACCTTTAAATTTTGTTTTATTTTAATCATTTTCTCCTCCATTTCCCTGAGTAAATCTGGCTCAACCACTGCTCTGTCTGCTGGGTTATTCCAACTTACTGGTGTGTTGCACTTTCTTCCATAAATTGACTCAAATGGGCTCATCTTTAGAGATGCTTGGTACCCATTGTTATAAGAAAACACTACCAAGTGTAGGTAGTCTTCCCATTTTGATGGTTTATCCATCACATACATCCTCATCATATCTTTAATCACTTGATTCACCCTCTTTGTTTATCCATCTAATTCTAGATGATAAGTTGTACTAAAATTCAAATTTGTTCCCAATCCATTAAATAATCCCTTCCAAAATTTTGAGGTCAATTTTGGATCTCTGTCAGACACAATTGTCTTGGGTATGCCATGTAATCTAGCAATTTCCTTCATATAAACATCAACGATGTTGGCTACCTTGTGAGTGAGCTTAACTGGAATAAAATGGGCAGCTTTAGTAAGATTATCCACCACTACCATGATAGAATCATGTTGCTTGTTTGTTCTGGGAATTTTGGTGATGAAATCCATTGTTACAACTTTCCACTTCCACTCAAGAATGGGTAATGGTTGTAGCAAACCAGTTGGGTGTCTATGCTCAGCCTTTACCTTTTGACATTCCAAACATCTAGCAATAAAATCAGCAACCTCTTTCTTCATGCCTGGCCAATAATATTGGCTCTTGACAACTGCAATAGCTTTCTGATATCCTGGGTGCCCAGCATAAGGCACATTATGCATTTCTCTCAATATCATATTTTTCAATTCCTGAGAATTTGGTACATAAATTCCACCCCTGTACATGAGATTTTCATCATTATCTAGCTTGTATTCTTCAATTTTCTGTTGCAAATTACCTTGTTGTAATTTTGCCATTAATTTCTTGTATTGTAAATCTGATTTGGCAGCCTCTATAATTTTGTCTTTCAAATCTGATTGGTACATGCTAATGGTTGTAGCATGCAATTCATTTACTCTACTATTGATTTCATCAACCACTTTGTTCTCTTTCCTCTTGATATGCTTTATATCAAAGTCATATTCACTTAGAAATTCTAACCATCTGGTTTGCCTAGCATTTAGATTTGGCTGATCAAATAAATATTTCAAACCATTATGGTCTATTCTCAGCTCAAACCTCTTTCCCATGAGGTAGTGTCAACATTTCCTCAACGCATGAAATATGGATGCCAACTCCAAATCATGCGTGGCATAGTGTCTTTCATGCTCTTTCAACTTCCTTGACTCATAACATATAACAAACCCATTTTGACTGAGGACTCCACCAAGTCCCTCTTTACATGCATATATGCATACAATGAAGTCTTCATTTGGGTCTGCAATCCTTATTATTGGAGCACTTGTTAATAATTTTTTCAAGTGTTGGAACTCTTTTCACAATCCAATGTCCATTGAAACTTCACACCCTTTCTTTGCAAGGAAGTGATTGGGTGTGAAATCTTTGAGAACCCTTCAATAAATATCCTATAGTAGCCTGCAAAGCCCATGAATGATCTTACTTCTGTCACATTCTTTGGCACTGACCATTCTCTAATGGCTTCTATCTTCTCAGGATCCATTGCTATCCCATCCTTTGAAATGATATGCCCCAAATAATGAATTTTCTTTTGATAAAATGAGCACTTGTTCAATTTGGAATACAACCGATGTTCCATTAATACTTGCAACACCATCCTCAAATGATGTTCATGCTCTTATTCTAACTTGGAATATATAAGAATTTCATCCAAAAAGACAGTGACAAACTTGTATAAATATTCTCGAAAAACACCATTCATTAAGCACAAAACAACTGGTGCATTTGACAACCCAAATGGCACCACTGTGAACTCATAATGACCATACCTTGTCCTTAAGGTGGTATTGCTGATATATTCCTCTTTAATCCTTACCTGATGGTATCCTGACTTGAGATCAATCTTTGAAAATATCTTTGCATCCTTCAATTGATCAAAAAGATCATCAATCCTTGGCAAAGGATATTTATTCTTTACAGTCACTTTATTTAACTGTCTGAAATCAATGCACAATCTTAATGTCCCATCTTTCTTATTCATGAACAAGACTGGGGCACCCCAAGGTGACACAATTGGGTGTATATACCCCTTATTCAGAAGTTCTTTAAGCTGCATTTGCAACTCCTTTAGCTCTGGTGTACTCATTCTGTAAGGAGTCTTTGACACTCAAGCTGCTCCAGGCATTAAATTTATAGAGAAATAAATATCTCTCTTTGGGGGTAGTCCTGGTACCTCCTTGAACACATATTCAAAATTTTCCAAGACTGCATAATCTTTCAAATTCGACACCTTATATTTAGGTGTCTCATCTATATGAGCTGCAAATATTTGACAACCTTTCCTGTAACATTTCTTCAGCTGCAATGCTGAAATTTCTTTGATGGTTACTGCCCTGATAATTCCCTACACTTTTCTTAGGCTCCCTTCCTTATCCAAGCAAGTAAATGCCTTGTTATGATAGTCTAGGATAGCATGATGTTGGTCCAACCAATCCATCCCAATTAGATAGTCGTAGGAACCTAAAGGCAAGATGTTCAAATATACCCTGGTGTTCAGTCCATTCATGTCCATAAGAAATGAATTAACCATATCAATGACTTTTCTTTTGGCTATGGTAGCCAGCTGCACCAACCAAGATTTTCCATGCTTTCTTCTTGGAAAATGCAAACTTTCCACCATCTCAAGATCTATATAACTATGACTAGATCTTGACTCAATTAAAATAGAAATGGTTTGGTTGTTGATCATACCTTCCACTTCAATCATATGTGACTGATACTTTGTTTGCTTGTTGTCCAGGGCTGCATAGATCCTTGACACATTTCTTCCCATGCCCTCCACTATTTCAACTTGCGGTACATTGTGAACAGTTCTCCCTTTTTCATCTTTGTGAGAACAATCTCTGAACATATGATCTCCTTTACAACCCCAACATTGAATAGGTGGTTGCCTTGGCCTTTGAACCCCTGCCTCAATCGTTCTGGGTTCTCTAGAAGTTTGTTGTCCATGTGGATTATTTCTGAAGAATGGTGGCTTAGATCCCTTCTTCCTCTGATCCACCTTAAATTTATTTTTGTCTTCCCAAGCTTTTTGGAAAGTTGGCCTTGATTTATGCTGATCATATAGGCACTTAGCTCACCTTATGTTCTTCTCCAATGTCTTGGGATCATCATATTGTATTTTTTCACTGATGAATGATGGCAATCCACTCAAATACCTTTGAATCTTAACTATCTCGTCCTTGATGAAAGAGACATACTTCAGCAGTTCTAAAAACCTTCTCTTATATTCATATATTGTCATACTCCCAAGCTTGAGTTCAAAGAACTCTTTCATTTTCTTCTCATAGTATCTCTTAGTCAAGTATTTCTTCTCAAAATACTTCTTGAATTCCCTCCAAGTAACACTTTTCTCTTTAATGTGTTGCACCTGCAAAAGCTGATCCCACCCAATGGATGCCTTTCCCTTGAGTTGGTAGATAGAAATTCTACCTTCTGCATGAGAATAATAATTATGCAATTGAAAATACTTTCTCATTCCCAACAACCATGTCTCTGGATCTTCATCCTTCTTGTTCTCACCATCAAACGTAGGAGGTTTGATTTTGTTCATTTCTTCTCGTAGCTCATCCACCCCAGACCTCTTATTATTTCTGACATGGGATGGAATTTAGTTGTTGTGTGCTCTCTTATTGGAATGCCTTGGGGAGTGATGGTGATGTTTGCTAACACTTCTGGATTTTCTTTTCTCATCAGGAGGTCTGTGACTTCCTGATTTGCTTGAGCCACTCTCCTTATCCAATTTATCTTCTATTTTGTTCAATCTCTGTAATAAATTCATGTTGAAGTCATCTTGCTGCTCCTTGGCTCTCATAATCCTTTCATTACCATCTTTATGGCTTTGGACATCCTTCTGCAAATTTTTAATGGTCTCTGCCATATTCATGTTTTCATTCCTTTCATCTCCATGTCCATAGGAGTTTGTTCCTTCAATTCCCAAATGGGCATCCATCCTCTAATCTCATCCTCCTAACTGGAATTCCCATGTGCCTCTTCCATTACTATGGAATTTATGTTGATCTTGATCTGATCTAGTTTTTGTTAACTCTGCAAAATGTGTAACCAACAAAACTTTGTCAGGCTAATTGTTTCATCAATTTCATGAAAATATGAACCATTCTGGTTCAATAATATATATCAGAATTCTTTCTTTTGATTTCCTAAAAAAATGAAAATCAATTTTATGGGTGGATATTTAGATTTCATTGTCCAAGACCTTTCCAATGCCTGCTCCCATGCTCAATTCCGAGTCTTGAGCAAAAAGTTATGGCTATTTGAAATTTTCTCATTAAATTTTATGTTCATTTTTCAACTTGGTGCAACTCTGCGCTATAATAATGAAATTTTGCACCTAATTCTTTGGAATTTTCATAGGATCTCAATTGGGTTTCCTCAAATACATAGTATGGACACTCTTTCCAAGTTTCATCTCTTTCTGGGTTCTTGGCTGCTATTTACAGTCTGTTGAAGTTCTAGGCCAATATACCATATTGTAACTGATATGTTACATGTTCCTTATTTTCCATAGTAAACACTTTTAACATGCCCATAAATTTAATTGAACTCTAGGACTTTATTCTATGGATCAATATATTTCCATTGACTACTCTTGTGCCTCAATCTGATTCCGGAGCATAAAGTTATGGCTCTTTGAAGTTAGTGGGGTCTTAAAATTTACCCTTCACTGTTTGTGCTGTAACTTTCTCATAAAATCTCTATTTGGCAGATAGTTTACACCATTAGAAATCTCTCTCCGAGATCTTTTATTTGAGCTGCAGAGATATACCTCTGTCTCGTGGTTTTTGAGTTGCTAAAAACGCTCTTAAGGGCCTCAAAAACACGCTGCAAAAAATGGCGTTCAAATGATATAAAACGTCGTAGAAAATCATTGGTTTTCTGTTGTTGTTCACCCTTCAAATGACTTCACACACACAAATTTCAATCTATGCACTTATATTTACCATGTGCATCAACAACACAAGGTAAATCGTGCTTCATACACTTTAATACCACTGTGGATCACTTCTCTGTCGCGCCAATAACTTGCGTGCACTACTTTTATGTCACGCACCAATACCCACTGCGCACAGTTTTGGGACCGCACATTGATATTCCACACACATTTCACTCCACGCACTGCACCATGCCAAATTTTAGTACACCCCCACTACACACCCATAATCTGCGCGCACCACTAACTAAACGATCGCGCTACAACATATACCCACATTGCGCGTGCACCAACAAAAATCCTCTGCACTCTGCCAACACTATGCACACCACGTGCATCATTATTATGTGTATGCACACCGTGCAATTCTAAATTTATCGCGCGGTCCTGTACACCAACATTTTTCCGCACAATGCCGCTATTTAGCACGCACACCTGCACACTAACATTTTTCCGCGCGACACCAAAATTTAATGTGCACACCAGCACGCCAATATCTTGTCGTGCAGTGCCAAAATTTACCTATAGCAAGATTTTCACTGCGCATCATGTATTTTTGGTGTGCCCTCCTGCACACACTCATTTTTATGCGCATCAACTCCTCATGAATTTCGCTGCATAAATTGGGAATTTTTCCTAACTTACCATAGACATTCTGCAACTACGAAATTTCCTCAATTTCACCCCAATAACACCCAATCAACCTTTGCAATAACAAATCATTGTGGGTTGACCTTTCTAGAACGAATTTACCCAAAATCAATGCACGAATTGAGAATTTTAACCACTAAACTCGCTCCATTTGTCATGGCTTCATTGTAACTTCAAATTCGACCCATTCTAGATCTGAATTTTCTAGAACATATATTAAACTAGGAATATCTCATCACTTGGCTGAATTTCTCCATTTTCTCATGAATTTAACAACAAAAATTGGGATTTTCCCCAATTCTGCCTAGTCTCTGTTAATTTTTACCATGGACACTCTACAAACTGAAAACTGAAGCTCTGATACCAATTTGTAACGTCCCCGACCATCCATGTCGGGCCACGCTATGCCAGTTTTCTCTTACTATTCTCTCTGTGGAACATATTGTAACATACCCAGTAACCAACTGAGCTTTGCCACATAAATTTTTCAAACTGCATGCAATTAAAGTATACACACACAGAACTCTTGCGGAAGCATTATATATAAAACGTAAATGTATAAATACATGTGTAAATACACAAATTCACAATGAAAAGATAGTAAACATATACATGCAACATATATAGTAAATACCCATAAATATATAATTAGTCATAACCACACATAAGATAAACCCATAAAAATACACACGTAAATAACAATGCAGCATGTAAATTTATCACACAATTGGCACTTATCTTGGTAAGAATGTCAACAACTGCATGCAGACCTTCCATGAACCTCCCAGCCTTAGACCAAACTATTCATCACTCTCAACAGTGAGTCACCCCCGAGCTTAGACTAAACTCCACCTGGGTAATGGGATTCCTAACCAGGCTAAAGGCTCATAGACAACAGGAAATACTTTGTCTCAGATGCCAACTCAAGCTAACAACCTACAGTCCCTCATTCCCCACATGCCTGTCCCACCCCAAGAAGTGTTCCCCTTCTCTTCTCAATAGTCCTTCGACTGCCCCACTTCCTTTCTGGGCTTCAGCAACAGGCTGGAAAGGAAGTCTCTGAGCACTGTAACTGCAGTTTAGCACCTTCAGGAAATCAATTCCCAACAATTCTCTCACCCAGAGAATTACTCATGGGCATGACAACTCGCCTCTTCAATATCCCATGAGCCTAACAACCCTCTTCTTCAGTCCATTTCCCAAGGTAACTAGCTACACGAACAAAGAATGGTTATGGATACAGGTTCAGGTACAGTCATGAAGATACAAAAGATATCTTAATGGGTGTGTGCATGCTCATGGATGATCGACCAGATGACTGGATGATGAAAGGAAAGATGGGAAGAATGATGGAAAATATGGTAAAATGAACTAAGTCCCAACAATATGGATGCATGTCCCCAACTTGACACTTGACATGTTGGGAGCTACTTTGGCCCACTTGTACCCAACTTTAGAAATTAGGATAAAATAATTATCCATACTTTATGATTTAAGAAATATTAATATAATATTCATTTTTGGCTTAAGCTCCCTAGATTATCCCTTTTCCTTAAATTTTAGGCCCCTCCCTTTCCCTAATCAGTGGATTTGAGTCCCCCATCTCGTTTATCATGGTCGGTCTATGCGCAATGATGAATTTTATATTAATTATGAGATATATACAAAAGTAGGGACACTAGCCTTTAACATCTAGGTTCTTTGGCCTAATCAAAACATAAGCATCCTAACTTATAATAACTAGCTCACCAGCCTATAAAACATAGCATAAACATAAAGGCTTGTTGGCCTTACAATCGCGCGCACTTAATATGTTGTGCGTAGTATCCTGGAATGTGCACACTTCATCATTTTACTGCGCATTACAAGCGTGCACTATGTCATGAAATGTGCATACAAAATGATATCGAACAACTCACCAGCTTAAGTACATTTTCATTTACATTGAAATTGGGTTCAGCCTAAGGGACATTACATAATATTCCTTTTTGGCTTAATCTCCCTAGATTAGCCCTTTTTCCTTAACGTTTATCCCCCCCTTTCCCTAACTAGTGGAGTTTAGTCCCCCATACTCTTTTATCGTGGTCGGTCTATGCGCAATGATGTATTTTATATTAATGATGAGACATATACAAAAATAGGCCCATTGGCCTTTAACATCTAGGCTCTCCAGCCTAATCATCACAAAACTAAATCACCAACCTATAAAAAACAATATATACACAAAGGCTTCCTGGCCTCAAAATCATGTGCACTTAAGTTGTTGCGCGCAGTATCCTGGAATGTGAATACTTCATCATTTTATTGCGCAGTACATGCACACACTATACCATGGAAGGTGCATAGACAAATGATGTCAAACAACTCACCAACTTAAGTACATTTGTATTTACATTTACAATTGGGTTCGGCCTAGGGATATTACACTTGGCATGGTTTTTCCCACATCATCTACAGTCTCCTCCTTCTTGACACTACGAAAAATATTCATCTTATCTCTTTGATGAGGAAAATATTTGTACATGTGATCTCCTTCATATCCCCAACACTTTATGGGTTTCTCCCTTGGCCTCTTTCCTAAGGACTCTATCATTTTTGGATCAACTTGAGATGGTTGTTGCTATGGGGAAAATCCCCCTATATTAGGTCTAGGTACATCCAGGGTGTTGACTTCCCTTAAAAGATTGTTCTACCCTTAAGCTACCCCAAAAATATCTAAACGAAGACACAAGAGAGAGGAAAGAAGGTAAAATGGGTGCACCTTTATTCCTTGCGGACAATGTAGACCTCTTTCACCTTTGCAACTTCCTAGATTGCAGGTCTCCTCCCAAAGATGACCTACAAAAAGGTTAGGAAAACAATGCTACAACACATACAATATGTACTTATCACTTTCCATGTTCAAATATAGAAAAATATGCATAAATCGATAAAATCATAAATACATAATGTTTTGGGACAAGAATGAACTATTTTACTAAGTTTTAAGACAAAAATGATTACAACCTTTGTCGGAAATGGCTACATGAACCAGATCCAGGATTCTTTGTCGTGTCTCCAAGTGCATCAAACCCATGCTTGCCTCTCACAACCAACTTATCACTTGGGAAAGGGGAAATGGTTGTATAAGGAGAAAGGGATGGAGGGGAATGCTAAGGCCAAATCTCATAATAGGATGCAAAACTTGGGCTAAGAAGGGGAAGGGATTTTTGCAGAGTTTTCTTATTCTCTTACTTGTCTTGTCAAATGAGACCCCAAGACCTATTTTTATATGAGAAAAAGATGGTTATTCAGTTTGGGGATGGTCTACAAGGGGTAAAATGGTTTGGAAACCCTCGATATCCCGTAAACTTCGTCGAATTCCTTGCAATTTTATATTTTTTGCAATTTTTGGAGGTAAATGCGGGATAACTAGTATGCATCTCGCGTATGTATGTGGGCTAACTAATATGCAACACACATGTGTACGTCAGCTATCAATTCAGCAGGGCACATACATGTTCCAAAAAAATGATTTTTTAAGAAGAAGCCTCAACAATATTTTGGAAAATTATGTAACTGGAAATGCCAATGTATTGTATGCACATGTATGGAATTTTTGGACTATAACATATTCCCCCTAGTGTGTGAGGTCAGAAGAGAAATCGATGGCCAAAATACATTACAATATCTTCACCAGTGGGAAGGCATGAAGTAGAGTGATCCCGGGATGAGTGTTCAAGAGAATTCCATCTGCAAAACAATAATAATCTCTTCGAGGTGGGCATACCCATGCTCGGGATGAACTAAGAATGGTTGTGAATCAAGTATGGTACATATCCATGTCATATAAATGTCTATATAAAGTGTAGTCGTGAGAAATACACAATAGATCTACATCAAAATCACTTGATGATATTTAAGTACAATATAATATGCATCTTTAATAAGAATTGGCGCTTATGGCTGGAGATGAGGACATCATATCTCAAGTGATAACTTCAAGATCTTAAAAATCTCAAGTAAGAGTATAATAGGAGTGTAAGACTCACTACCCTAAGGTATTCAACATGTTTTCGGGGAAAGACTGGAAGATATCGATCATCAGGCACAAAAATTCATGGATTTTGAATATGAAATCAATTAGACTCTCGGGATGGATGAATCATGAAATCCAAGATACAAAATGCAGAATGGTTGAATCAGGTTGGATAAAAAATCCCTTGGAAAAAAGAACAACAAAATGATGAGACTCATGTAGCGTAATATTGACATAATTCTGTGATACAGGAGACACCAAAAACTCTCCATATATTTGGAAGAGTAACGAAATGGAGGACACAACTGTATGTAGACAGAACAACCTCCTAAGTTCATACTAGATCCCAATGCTTGGAGAACAAAAAAAAGGATGTGCCTTGTCCAAGGGCAACTGTCTGACTGCCGAAAAAAGATAATGTATATCCCGCCCCCTCTTTTTTGAATATTTTATTTTTTCATGTTTTTCAAAGTTTTAACGAGCTTTAAAATAATAAAATAATGTTATGTTACAAAGGAGGAATGAGTGTCACAGGAAAGAAAAATAGTTCCAAGTGCATGGAACATACTGATTCTCAGTGCAAGAAAACATGTGCAGGATAAGGAAACTCGAGAAAATTCCTCCATGGGTCAAGGTGTCAAATCGTAAGGGAATAAAGTGTTAAAGGCTTGAATTTAAGCAATGCTTTGAAGGTTCAGTAAATAAAAACATGAAGCCAACATTAGGCCAAAGACGTAAGGGTGATACATGCGATGCGATGAAGTATGACACAACAAAACTCCTTCCATGTGAAATTTTACAAGCCTATAAAAGGTAAGCTCGATGTTTTTCTCACTTTTAAAGAGTCCAAAAAACACTAAAAGAAGACTCCATAGTACTCATTTTTCACAATTAGTCCAAACGATTTGAAAAAGGGTCAAACTTATACCGAAAGGATGTCTCTTCAAAACCATTTTAATGAGTGTGATTGAGACAAGATCACTCGGCGATCTTTTCAATTTTAAGGAGTTTGAAAAGAGCTTAACTATGGACTCACAACATTTTTATAAGTTTAGTCTCCTTAGCCTAAAAAAATATAAAATATAACTTAGGAGAACTCTCCTAGTGAGATAGGTCGCCCGAGGCGTACCTTTTTCCTGGATAATCTATTGGCTGGAAAAAGGGTTAAACTTATGCCAAATAGATTTTCTTTCTAGACCAATTAACGAGTGTGAAAGGAACAAGCTCACTCAACAATATTTTCATATTAAGGGAGTCTGAAAAGAGCTTAACTATGGACTCTGAGGGGGTTCCTTTTTTGTAAGTAATCTCCAAGGCCTAGAAAAGAGATAAACCAAAACCAAGGAGAATTTTATTTTTTCAAAAATTTAGTCCCTCACGCCCGAAAAAGGGTTAAACTTACACCTGAGAATACTTTCCTAGTGAACTAAATCTCCTAGGGAATACCTTTATTTATAAATTAACCATCTAGACCAAAAAATGGGTAAACTACCGCCAGAAAGATGTGCCTTCAAATTTGTGTTTGGAAAGCATCAAGGGAAACAAGATTGCTCGACAATCTTTTCAATTTTAGAGAGTCTGAAAAGGGCTTAAAGAAGACTCCAGGGGGGTTTCTTTTCTCAAGTAATCCAGATGAGATCGAAAAGAATAAATAAATTCTCGTTGGATGTTGCTTTCAAAATTTAAACGAGCCTAAAATAAAACAAACTATGCTCTTGGGGAGTGCTTTGGGTAAGAGCCAGAAAAGACGAAGAAGAATGAGGCTTCAAAATGCAATCATGACGGGACTAAAAGGACTCCCAATCCTATGGATAAAACTCACAGCATGCACACCAAAATGTAGAAAAGGATATACCTAGGGCATCCATTTAGAGGAAGGCTCTACCACCTAATTACAACACTTCTAAAGCAACAGAGAAGGTTTTGTGTCCCACTTCGGTGGGATCGATCCTATGGTGAAGTGAAAAATTCAACAATATGCAGAATGCAAGGTGGTGAAAAAAAAAGTGTAAACCATATCAAGGAAACACCGAACCGAAAGAACAAGTTCATTAGAACGACCCAAAGATCTCTCAAAAGGGAACTCAAGTAGTTACCAAGTCAAGAAAGGGGAAAAAAGGACCAAAAAAGTCCATAAATAGAGGTGGAAAGCTCATTTTACCATTGCAATTTGGAAAATAACCAAAAAGGTAAAAAAACCTCTTCCTCAAAACGCCAATTCAAGGAGCTACGAAGGATGAAATATCCTCACACTTGGACCAAGTAAGTAAAAACAACGTTTACTTTCATTTTCATGCTTAATTTAATGTTTGGAAGGTGCACACCTTTGTAAAAATTTTAGGTTTGCATATACGTGGTTTATCCATGCTGAGCCCGCATATGTACATGGGAAAAGTAACACTTATCCCGTGTACATATGCGACTGTCTTAAATACAACCCACGTACACCTCTTTTAATGCTAAAAAAAGATGAAACAAGTGCTAATACCCTCCAAATTTTGTGCAACATGATGTATGTCCATTGGCGGGAAAGGGAACATGAGGAATTGGATGTCTTGGTGGAGGAGGATCCCAGGGTTATTTCCATGCTGAAATACTGTGGTATATGGAAGTTCTTCCAGTGTCTGTTCATGAGGGAACAACCTAGACTATTGAACCACTTGATAGAGTATTGGCATCCATATGCAGAGGCATTTATTCTAGAGGGTCAGTCACTGACTCCAACGACGAAGGACATTTACTTCTTGACTGGTCTCTCGAGGAGGCAGGAACCGGTCAACTTGAGGACCTTTCCTCCAGGGCCATACAACATTGAGGACTATATTGGTATCTACTACGAGGAATGCACTGAGAAAGTAGGATCTCAAGTGTTGATACACAGGATTACCAGCCTCAGTCTCTAAATTGTATTGTTCATGATTGTGCGGATCACTAGATATGCAACACTTCACCAGGCTTCCTATGCACAAATGCATTGTGCAGTTCAGTGCTTGGATGCCACTATTTTTTATTGGAGCACTACCATGCTTACATGCATGAAGAAACAACTTATTGACTGTCG